>CM057821.1:68446533-68651533 GCA_030067965.1 Latrodectus elegans | reverse complement strand
TTAAAAACTGGCTCAACAGCTTCTTTGACACCAGATGAGGCGGTTTTTGGCGGAGCGGCATCAACAAAGGTGTGGAGAGGTGGGAAGAGGTTGTAAACAGCAACGGCGAATACATAATTGATTAACTTATTGATATTATTATTGTTATTTGTTTAAAAAAAGCCTTTGGTAAAAACGTTGAAAACTTATTCACCAACTTAATATATACATATATAATCATGAAAATATTATGGAACACTTAAAAATATCCAAAATGCTGAAATATTAAATGTATATGTTTTCTAAAAAAATTTGTTAATATATTTACATTTTGTATTCATTTCAAGCGATGCAATTTTACATAAAAGAGGCCTAAAATTTGATTCTTTGAATTTGGAATTACAGTTTATTCACTCATTAGGCAATGTTTCGAATTTTTACAATTAATAGTAACTTTTTTTCCCACCGTCGAATGTATTAATTAAATATAGATGACGAAAGGTAATTACGATTATATTTTTCTATGTTTAATTTCATGGATTACGTGACTATAGCTCTCTATAAGAAATTGTTAGTATGTAGAAAATATTTACAATTATTTTATAACAGCCTTTCGCTGTTAAATAATGCCTTATGCTGATTCATCAGCTTACGAAACGCTTTTCGATGCAGATATGCATTCAGTTAAATACAGAACCATATTATAATATATTGAGAGAGTTTAAAATATAGATTATTATATTTCATTAGTATCAGGAATCGAAGTTATACCTTAAATATTATAGAGCAACGAAAAGGGGGTTTCTAGAAGGATTCCTATCTAGCTCCATTTTCATGGTTTATTTTTCACCTTGCATAGTATTTCCATTAAGTACAAAGTTTTTCTAAGTAAATTTTATTTGAATTATGTTTAAATATCTATTAATATTATTATATTATCTGAATTGTGTTAAAATATATATTTGCATTATATTTAATGAATTTCACTTCAGTAAAAGATAAAATTTTGAACTGTACAATTTTAAGTGTTAGGTTGTAATTCGTATTATAATTTAAAAATAAAATGGCATCTAGGCAATTAATAAAATAGTTCTGTGTATAACAAATGCAAGTTTTAAATTTTGAATTTCAAAATGTGTTTAGTAGATAAGTTCTTGGGTTACGTCAACTAATTTATCGTAACCTTTTTAACCACTGTAATATGTTTCCAGCTGCCTGTATATGCCATCTGAAACTCCACTAAACGACGCGTTGACTCGTAATTTTTCGTTATAGTCAAATGATATGGTCTATAACAGGAGATAGCAACTCCTCTCCACACCATATACCCCCAATAAAGGACACTGCGACCATGTTCCTATTTTAGGAACCCCTATTACCGGTAGTGAACATCACGGGTATTCGGATAGGTCAGGTATAGAACCCATTACCTCACGATCACATAAATGATGCCTTTCCGAATAAAACTACCATGGTCTTTTAAGTTTTGTAAATTAATTGATTACAGTAGGCGTGTATATCTGCCTATCTCTTCTGAGGAAGAATATTAACACAGCGATTTACTCCTCTAATTTAACTTAGATTAAGAGACGAAGTCCCTACCTGCTCTGGAAATTTTCAATTCGAAACGCCTACGCCACCCCAATGGAAGAGTATTATATCTTAAAATTGATTAACAAGTATAAATCCGCTTAGAACAATGGTCTTCGCTTTGAAAAAAGTACCAAAATTACTACTCTTCCAAAATGAGATTGTTTTACCATTCAGGTACTGCACGTCTATGCCGCTTACCGTATCTGGTGGTCAGAGTCTTTGACTGCGGATAGGGAGGTCTTAAGTTTGAATCCCAGTTTGAGCATGGATGTACTTTCTCTCTCTCTCTATAATGTTTTTGTATGAATGGATTGTGAATGGCTGCCTACCCTATAAACGGGAACCTCTATGGCACGTGTGTGTACTGAGGAATGGTGTGTACCAAAATGTGGTTCAGTTGGAAAAGTGCAGTAGCTCACCCTATAATGGTAGCTTAGCTGGCACAAGACGACAACAACAACCGCACTTCTATAAAGTATCATTGATATATACAATATTATATAATACTTATATATGCAATATATTATAATACTTGATGTTGTGTGTAAATATTATAATACTTTATATTAATATTACATTACAATATATTATAATACTATAAATAAAATATAATTCACAATTGGTTTTGAAGTTTGTTTGACTATTTAAAGCGTATTTATCAATATATCTTCATTATCCTTTTAACATCGAATCTTATACAAGATCGAAATAGGTTAAAAATACCGAGAACAACTTCCAAGTCTTTAAAAGTTGATCTTCTCAGTCTTATTCCGAAATAGGTGATAAAATGTAACTGGATCCAAGGAGTATCATTTCAGCTGATTCCAAAAAGACACTAACTTCAACAGCCTCATTTACCTCCTGACAGGCAACACAATCTTCGAGATGACATCTTCAGGAAGATAACAATCACTTCGCTTCATAACGACTCGCGTTCGGGGTTCATTTTCACAAACGGTCTTTTGTTTCCGATTCCGAAATAAAACCGCAAACATTAAGAGCTCGTGGATTTTAGAGCGGATAATTAATCACCGGATAAGGATTTCGGCTATGTCTTGAGGAACGAGTTATCTCGACGCCGAGCAATTGCAGCGTCGCTCAAAACGTAATTTAACGAGTTGGCGGATTTAATTTCATTGACTTTTTTATCTTTAGTGACTGTATAATAGGTACTTTGACTCCATCTCAAAGTCATTTTACGCCAATTTTATTTCGTGAAATCATTAGATTATTATTACATGTAAGGTTTTAGTGTATATAATTTGAGATTTAAATAGATTTCATCCATAACGAATTTGTAAAATAATAGATAGTTTGCATATTTTTTTAAATATATATCTATTGTTAAAATTAAAACTTTAGCCGGAATATCATTTTAGAGTCTAATTATACAACTATGTATTATTAGATATAATTCTATAAATATATATTACCAGATCTAAGAAACCTCTAGAATCCTAAATATGGAATTCCGAATATTTTAAATAAAAAACCTTACTGAGAGAGAAAATACATTTAATTACATAACATTGAGTCCACATGTGTTAAAATTAAATGAGTTCTAAGAATTCTATAAAAATGCATTCTTAGATTTATAATTTATAGCAAGGATCTGAGAAATTCCTAGAATTCTGTATTCGTAATTTAGACTCTCGTACGTGAATCTTTATTTAAGAATTCTTTCTGTAAGCAATTCTTTTTTTTAAAAAAAACATTTGCTTATAAATTATTAGCTCCGATTCAAAAAAAGTGCATAAGATTAGAGTGTAAAAAATTGAATTTATAAATAGAAGGACAGTAATTATCTCCGAAATTATAACAATAATTGCGTCACACCTAGAAAATATAATGTCTTCCCTATACATAATAACTAGAAAAGAAATTTAGTCGCTACTACAACTTTTCTGCGTATCTTTATTGTTTAGATTCACATTCTTACATCGAATCCAGAAATTTAAATTTCTG
Source organism: Latrodectus elegans (assembly GCA_030067965.1). Lineage (NCBI taxonomy): Eukaryota > Metazoa > Arthropoda > Arachnida > Araneae > Theridiidae > Latrodectus > Latrodectus elegans. The sequence goes on along the minus strand of CM057821.1, from coordinate 68,647,996 downwards.
CTAGATGACCCATACATATTATAATGTTTAGTTGCTGATATAGCTTGGAGAGGGGAATTCCAACTCGTCACTTAATATTGGTACAGAATTAATAAATGATTTGCTCTTCTTTGTATAGCTGGACGACATAGTTAGGCAGAATGAAATTGTAGCAATAGCCTAATTTCGCTAAATATCTCATATTTTATCGCCTATTTCTGAAGAAGCGATTGTTCGAAATTAGTGATTTGATACTGTATTATAATTCAGTTTCATTTTTTTGTTTCGGAATGCTTCTTTCTACATTTAGTGCAGTGCTTACAATTATAGGTCATCAACTCGAATGGGAAAAGCATTCAACTTAAGCTGTAATGTTATTTCATGCTATATATTACTTAATGTATCGATATATGTATTAGAAATCATCGGCTATTTACATAATCCGAATTACAATGGTTCTTAGAATATTTTTTTTTATTTATATCTAAGTGACGGGAAATAACAATTGTTTTCTGTTAACCATCATCACATCAACAGGTGTGACAAATCCTTCTGGACAGAATTTTAATATAAAAAATGAGCTGATATAGGGAAATTAAGTACAAATATGATATAACCCCCCCCCCCCAAGAGATTTCTCGCCAATTCTGCCATGCTTTGTTTTGACTACAGTATTTTCGATTTTCTCTTGCGTTGCCAATTTGAATTTTTTTTCCGTGTTTTACATCATTTTTGTGTTATATATATGTATTTTTTGAGTGGCAACAGTGTTAGAATTACTTGGCGACGAAAAAAGTTGTAAAGGTCGCCAATAAGGGATATACCCTACTAGTTCTGGAAAAGTATATTCTCATTGCAATTTTTAACGATGTGGTTTGGCAAGCAAATCCAAATGCTCTTACATACAAAAATATCTAGTTTATATGCTCTATTCTCTACATACATAAATTAGTTGATAGAAGCAATTAATTTAACAAGAATATTTAATTATTTAAATATATATTCAGAACTTAATATAATTTGTATTTGATGCTAATAAAAGTTTTCATAATTTTAAATTATAGTTCGCAAAATTGTTCATAGTTTCCTATGACTGTTAGTGTTGACGAAGGGTTGGTTGTTAAATTCTTTTGTGATCACTTTTTGAGTATGAGGGTTAATTCAAAATTGAACTACAGTTGTAAAATGGATTACATGGTGCTAAAATAGTTATGGCCAAAGCGGCATTTTTAAGCCATAATTTCAAGTTACAGAAAATACAACTATGAAAATCAAAAACTATTTTGTTAAGGAGATCAAAAATATAATAAAGAAATTTATTTATATTGAATATACCTTGAATTGTTTTTTAATATATGATTTTATCAAAAAATTTATTTTTAAATGGATTTCAATTAAGCCATCTTTTTTATAACAATATGATTTAAAAAATTAAAGCCTTATAATAAATCTATAACATCATATTAGAAAACGCTGACGTATTTTTATTATCATTTCATGTAATTTAATATTTTTTCTTTTATTTTTCATCCTTCTTCAACCAAAAATTTCTTTCAAACTTTTTTTTTAAATAATCATATTGAAATAGGAATTATATCTCAGCAGCTCAAATAAATTCCATATTCATTCAATAATATAAAAGAAAATTAATATTTTTTAATTGATGACTATTACTTCAAAACTGAAATTGATCTCAAAGATTTAAGCTTTATGCAATTTATTTTGATTGAGCAAAAATTTTTACAGCTATAGTTGAATCAATCCACAAAAATATTTTTGTTTTTTAGTCTATATTTTTGTAAATAATTTATTAATTAATAAGAATGTTATATATATATATATATATGTTTTATATATATATATGTGTGTGTGTGTTTGTGTGTGCGTGTATATATGTATATGTATGTATATGTATATATGTATATGTATATATATATATGTATATATATATGTATATGTATATATATATATATGTATATGTATATATATATATATATGTATATGTATATATATATGTATATGTATATATATATGTATGTATATATATATATGCATATATATATACGCATTTGAAATACTATTAATTAAAAATTATTAATTTTGAAATCTAAATAGTTTTTCTGATAGTCGAAAATAAATTAAAGTAAAAATAATATGTATGTATGTATATTGTATATATATTGTGTTATGTATATATATATATATATATATATATATATATATATATATATATATATATATATATATATAAAATAATAAAACAAATGTTTATATAGGTGCATAAATTGGATGTTTTTATAAAAATATATTTTTAAAAACAGTATATGCGTGATATAAGTATTAAATTTTATACGGCGAAGAAATCTTTCAACTAGAAAGTAATTGTTTCCCTTTTTAATCTAAAAATCTTTTTTTTTAATTTTAATTTGGTTTATGAGAAAATCCACTCGAACAGAAAGTAAAACAGCGACAAGCAACACGATTTTTCACTGACTTTTTAAAACTATTTATCAAATAGGAATGGATACCAGTAAATTGTTATTTATTATCATTTAAGTAACCCTTTTTTGTTGTTAGAACTATTCATTTAAGACATGTTCATATATTTACTTATTTTTGAAAATAATTTTATTTTTAAAAACATTAATTTCAGCATATATTGAAAAAATTGAGTTTTTCAATTTCTCATTAAATATGCACTAGAAGGACAATATGGCGCAATTTATTGCAAATTTTATCTGAATTTGTACGAATTTTTCTGGTAAACGGAATTTGACATGTGTACCTTAAATTTGTACGAGAAAAGTAATGTAAATTTTATATTCACATCAATTTCAGAAAAATTTAAGTTGCGAATATCTAGTGAGATCTGAGTATGTTGAAGTAAAACATTCAAATCATTCCTTTTATACGTATTGAAGATTCTCACTTATTTTAACAAAATTTTCACTAAATTTTGTATTAGCGAAATCAAGACTCAAAAATGTCTGAAATAAATAGGCTTATATAATACTACCAGTACTCTCTCATTACAATAATTATACCATTTCGACCAAGTACTCTTTCTTTAATTACTTAAACTGAAATTCGTGAGAATTCGAGAAATTTCTTCAAAAGCGTTAATCGTGAAAATTCAGAATTTTTTCTTCTAAATATTTTAAGCAATAATTTAAAGATTAATATTGCATACATTAGTAAGTCATACAAGCATAATCTTAAAACATCTTTATCTGAGAGACAATCACGCAATAGTTAGATGTTGTTTGATTATGACACTTTATATTTTCTGTCTTGTCACCTGAAAGTTAGTCCATCCTTTTAGTCTTCAAAGAACGCCAGACGTCAGAAAGACAGGTACTTTTAGAACACTTCTGACATATTTATCGGTGCCTCAACACAATGGCGGAAATTAAACCGCTCTCAAACGCGCTCAGATTCGAAAGAGATGTCGCATTCTTAGTTTTCCTACCCCTGTTTTGTCTGATCTGGCTATAGAAGAACTTGGCAAAGCTTGCCCAACATAAAACATCGAACTTAAAAAAAGCGAACGTATTTAAACAATAAATTTGAGGCCAAGACGGTAGAAAGAAACAAAAAAAAAATTTACCCCTCATCTGTTTGGCGCGCTTGACAATCTGTCTCAAACAGGATTGGCTCTGTTTAGTCTGACTTTGGCTTCCACTGAATTGTGAATTTCAAAATTTTTTGCCGTTTGTTTTAGATAGTTTGTGGAATTTGTGAGTATATATATATATATATATATATATATATATATATATATATATATATATATATATATATATATATATATATATATTTCAGAAAGAGAAACATAATAACTGTTGCATTGATATTTATGGTTGAAACTAAATAAAATATACATAATTATTTATTTGGAAAAATAAATATGCATAATTTATTTAGACACTGGATAAATCTTTTTTTTATTCTCATGAATTTGTATCCTAAAATTAATATCGGTCAAAAAATTTTTCTAGTTTTATCACCATTTTTTGTTGCTTTAACAGAATAAAATTTCACAATAGCCATATTCTAACACAAAATTAAAGTCCTTTAAGTAAAATTTGAAATTTACTACAAATATTTAATTGTGATAATTTACACAGCAAACTTTCCTTTTTACGAACTTGTAAAATTGTACGTAAATTAGAAAAATAAGTATCAGATTTTAAAATTTATTTTTTCCTTACCAAACAGATCTCCCTTTATGAAGAAAGTACTATTAGTTAAAACTCATTTAGCATAAACCACATAAGAAACATGTAAAATAAAAAAAATCCATACTTAAAAAACACATTTTAATTTTAATATATTAAAATCAAACAAGCAATCGTTTTTTTTTTTTTTTTTTTTTTTTTTAGTTTTGAAACTAAATTTTTAAAAACTTATTTTTAACCATTAACTAATTCTTTCTTTCCTTCCAGTTGAAATTATGATTTCGCCACTTTATTATAATTCTCATTGGCTTAAAATATCCTTGACGTCAGATAACGTTTCATCCACATCATTCTCATGACATCGTACAGAGACGGCGTCGTAAATGCGACTTGTCGACGATTTTCCGACCTGATTTCAAATCGCATTCTTCGAGCGGCAACAAACAAGCCGAAGTTCACTATCGAATGTTTGAATATCTTTGTTGTCGCTGAGAAAAGAAAATTCATTTACGATTTTTACCAGTAATAAAGAAATACTTTTAAGTATAATTTTTTCCGTTTGTAAAAGTTTTTAAAATCATGAAAATTCCCTGTTGTTCTAAATCATTAGTTTTACAAATTTTCGATTCTTAATAGATATTACTTCCAAAATTTCCTAAAGTTGTTATCTTTTCTAATTTGTGACTTTCGTGGATTCAACTTTTATTTTCTGGCTCTCAGGTTCACAAACTTCCTTTGTGCCGACTCACAAACTTGTGTCATTTCATGTTGTCTTGAAATCCGTTAAAGCTTTACTAATTCTCTTATTTTTGATTTTTATGAACATTTTGTGCGTGAAACATTGATTGTTACGAGTATCCAAAACCATAATTCCAGAAATAATTTCGAATCGCTTTAAGCCAAATGCCCTTAACAATAATTCTAATTGATTTGGACATGACGAGTAACGGCTTCAAGATTGAAGCTTGATAACTATGGTTTCAACTCGTTGGAATCAAAATTAAAAATAATATCGAAGTTCATTTTGTTGATAAAACGATTTCTTAAATTAAGAAAAATGCATCGGTTTGAGAAGCCATTTTACAGTGATTCAAACCATTAACACGTTGACAATAGAACAGAAGAAAAAGTAAAATGAAAAAGAAAAGACAAAATACCTCTTTTAAAGTTAGTTAATCAGTTTAAAATGTCTAGGACGATTTGATTTTATTTTTTTTTTTTTTTTTTTTTTTTTTTTTTTTTTTTGATGTAGTAAAAATTTTGTTTGTCTCAAAAATGTAACTCAATTTTCTGATTCATTCATTTGGCGGACGCTGCACAACGTCATTCTATTGTTAGATATTCCGAAAATGTTTTTTCTCTTTCTTTATTTAATCACTTGATGACACTTTATTTCCACTTATTTACGCATTCGATGGTTCAAACGTACAAGTTACACCCGAGTCCACGTTCAAAAAATCCTAAAATGATATTTAGAACAACAGTAGGTTTCTTTGTCGAAATTCATCGATGAGTAATTCATCGTCACTCAAATCGTCAGGAAGTTGTTCTTGGCTTTTTTTTCCAGTTACGGCGACTTCTTAATTGTGCTTGCATGCCAAAAAATGATCAAAGTAGAGCGTTTCCTGCAACACCATTAGAATGTAGATTGACAAGTGCTCTATAATCTCAATTTCATAAGCCATGATCACTCCTTGCAATAGTGCTTTACGGTAATTATACTTGAAACGATTGTTTCGTGTAAGACAGGAATTCGATTCAGCGGGATAAATCACTTTTGAATTTGGTTAAAAAAAAAAAGATATCTGGAATTTCAACATAATCAGTGCTGTTATTTATGCAATATTTGAAGGATTTATGAGTCTCGAATTAAAACATTGATCCAAATTTTTAGTAAATAAAAAATTAGAAAAAGTGTGTTATAAAATATATGCATGAAAATGAATTCGCAAAACAGATTTTTTCAAAATTATATTCGTGTCTATGGGACCACATTACGTACCAGTGACTAGATCGTAAAATTGTAAGAATTCATAAGTTAGAAGATCGTAAAAATGAGTGTCTGCTGTAATAATTTATAGTGACTTGTATTGCACATATTAGCTGGTGAATGTGTAAAATATATAGATAAATTAATCGTATAAAATATATTAAAAATTGAATAGAAAGTAAACTTGCATAACATAGTTCAAATGCATAAAATTATAATTGTACTTTAAAAAATTTAAATATACTGTATTTCACACAATTATTAAAATTACAAAATATTGAAAAGAAAAATTCTATAGCGAAATTGGATTAAAGCATATAAACTCTTTAATTATTGCAGTTTAATTATCTTAATATTTGTCATTGAGCTCAGAGCATTATCATTCTAAGACAATATTAAGATTATTATTAAACATTTTTATGTAGTTTTGTAAGAATATTTTATAGTTTAGTTTTTGTGAGTGAGTTTTTTGCTTATGATAAGCAGAAAATGCTCTGCAGTTATCTTTTAAATTTTAATATCAATGCCTCCTCCAATATCTTAGCAATAAAATTTGTATGTTTTTGTTCTCTTATTTGTGCTTTTGTTTGTATCCTTAAAAATGAGTTTTGTAATGGATAAAGTCAAAGGTGACACGCTGAAATGTAATCATCCAGCTATCCATATCATTCTCGCCAAGTTAACAATAGTGGTGTAATGTAACACGGCACTATTTTTATGGATTTAATATATTAATATTAAGTAGAAAAAATGTATATATATGTCTACAATGGAAAGGATACAAAGATAATCGAAATTGTTTCGCATAAAATTTTCAATAACTATAACCATTTTTCATGCTCTTTTTTTCACTTTGTACTTTTGTTAAAAATAAGTTTATACTGTTTTAATTTTCTGTTGAATTTGAGGTTTCAAAATTGTAGGACATTTTGTATGATATTCCGCTGTAAAATACGTTGACATTTTTAGCAAAATTACTGAAATATAAAATTTTAAACTTAAATTGTTTCGCTAAAATTTGCATATTATTATTAATTTCGGTAAAATGTTTTTTTGTTAGTTAGATTTATTATTATCTTTGACTACATCTTGGGAAAAGCAGAATAATTATCATTAAGTAATTTACATAAAATTATTGTCCTATTTGTTAAGGAAAAAGTATGTGTATCAATGTACAAAGAAATGCAAAAAGTAATTTGATTAAATTATAGAGAAAAGTGTTCGATTTTCATTTTCTTTAAAAAAAGAATTTGGCTACTAAATAAAATATTTTTAAATAAAAAATCATTTTCGCGCGAATTGATTCGTTGGTGAAAACATAAGTTATATATTTATAAAAATATCATTAGATTATTTTATACATATATTTTCTAAAAGTATTAACGACAAAAATTAACAAAACTATTAATGATTGCACATTTCCTTTTTTATATAAATCAAAATGTTTAGAAAATAGATACAGAAATGTATTCCACAGACAATCGTTGCATTTTTCAAATTTAAAATATCGTCTGATTTCTCCTAATTTCCTATTGTTGCCAAACAATGCCAACAATATTCTACTCCCATTAATCCAGAATTTTATTTCTTACGTTTGGAAGAGATAATTTTACTTCAGTGCTGTCTTTTGACTTAAATTATGAACCATGACAGAAAGGAAGTTTAAAGAGTGACAAAAAAAATGAAAAGATAAAAATTGTCCCCAACGTAGAATGTTCTCTTTTTTACTTCGCTCCCTCTCTTTGCTCTTCATTTTCACGGGCATTTTATTTCGAGCGTGTGAAAAATGTCACCTCAGTAAATTACACTAATGGACCTTTTTCCCACCCGAAATAGCGATTAACTCCTAATTCTTTCGCGACCCCCATATTTCGCAGTGGAGAGAATGAAGGGCTGTCATTAATTATGGTGAGTTTTCATCGCCCGATTAGTCGCCAAAACGGCCGCTGCGACATAAATTCGGTGACGTTATTTACAAAGTTCAACGCAGAGAGGATCCTAACATTCCTTACAACTTTAAACCTTGTTTATGCCTGCCGAAAGACACGTGGAATTAGCTTCGCTAAAATGTGGAACATTTTCTGAGGTTTGCAGTTTTGATTTAAAAAAAAATTATTTTAATTCTGCAAATTGAAAAATCTGGAAACAACATAAATAAACTAAATTTAGATTTTCATTGAACATAAAATTGATATTTTTCACAAAATATTATAATTATCTTAGTTTATACTATTACATTATGGTGAAAATTCCATTTCTCATGTTGTCTTTTAGGTAAATTAAAGTGTTATTTACTCTAATAAAGTAGAAACATGGTTTCTCTCGTGGGAAGGGGTCTGTAGGACCTGGTGCAGTTACACCAAGGTGATAAATAACAACAGGAACATGATTTCTTAAAATGTATTTCTTGAAATATATTCCCGTTAATATCGTTGTTCCATACAAAATTAACAAGTGTTTTCATAATTGCAATTTTTTCATCTCAAAAATCACTAATTACATAATGACTTAGTTTTTTAATCTTCTATCGATCTATTCTTGCTAAAACGTGTTGGAATTCAGAATTAATAGGTAAAGTTATTGAATGCTGTTTAGGATTGATATATGAAAAAATGTCTCCTTAGTTCTTTTTTTAATCAGTTTGTCCTTACCTATAAACACCAACATATTATATTGTCAATAGTAAACAATTCATCAATTATGGACAAATCGTCCACTAATATTATAGACAAATCTACAGTAAATGTTTGCAGAAAAAATTTTCCTAGTCACAATATAGAAGATTTTCATCTTTTATTTACATGAAAATTAATATTCCCACAAATGGTAAAGGATGGAAAAAATGCTATACAAATTTCAGTTTCTTCATTTTACATGGATAAGAACACGATAAACTTCAACACATTTAACAAGTATTATGCTTTAATTTTACAAATAATCCCGAATATAGAATTCTCTGAATAATTTCGAATAAATCTTTAAAGCTTTTAATATGATTCGTGTATTAAAAGTATTTTATGAATTTTTATAATAAATGGAAATAAAATAGCAGTTAAAATAAAAAAGTAGTATTGCTATTAAAATTAGGTATAAATACTTCATACGTTTAAAACAGAAGGGAAAATGTTACTAAATTTTTAGCGATTCCAACTAAATTTAACTTGTATCATATTTCACATATTTCAATGATGTATCGTTTATATCGATAATAAGTTCATCAAATTTGATTAACCTTAAAAAGTAAAGAATATTATTACTTTCAATCAAGGTATATTAGCGATACCATTTTGTAAGAAAACGGCAAATTTTTATCTATATAACTTCATAAAAAACTATTTTTATCCGATTAATATTTAAGTAAATAAAAATTTAATAAGAAATTTCTAATGTATTTTTAGAACATTTACACATTATTGTGAAACTTAGGAAGAGTTTTAAAATGTAGTGAAGTCAATTTTTGTGTGTATTCGAAGTCTCTGTGCCTTAAGTGACAATTAAACATATAAACTCAGCTCAAATGCAGAGAAAAAGTTATGGTGCCTCTCGCTTTCTCGTCAAATATATGAGAGAAAATTCCTATAAAAGTAAAATTCATAAAAAATTAATTAAATTAATAAATTTTTAAAAACATTAATAAATTTTAATTATTAGTTGAATTTTCTATCTAAATAAATCTTTTCTGTTTCAAGTTCTACAGTTAAAATTTAATGTGCAGAAAAATTATTTAAAAAAATATAAGTTTTTATTAATGTTTTTTTCTAAATTATATTTGCAAAATGAATAAAATATGTCATTTGATTGCTTATCTTTGATGAATTTCTCACTCAATGGCAACTTTTTGCATTTGAGAGCTAATTAGAGCTAATTGTAGCTTAAATTTTATTCTGAACTGCTGCAAATATTCATATCGAAATTGTGAATGTAATCCACAAATTACATGTTATATTGACGTTTTACAAAATGTTCCTTTGTAATAACAAATTGGGAAATTGTATTTAGAAAGCAGGTTAAGTAAACTCGTTCTAGTGCTAATGTATCAAAACTGAAGTAAATTCGAGTTAAATTTATAAATCATTTATTGCAACATACATTAAATTTGAAAAATCAAGTATTGAAATATGAATTCGCGATAAATTCACTGTATAGTTAATTATTTAAAATTGGCCTGAAATGCATATTACCAATGCTAAATCGAAAAAAAAGTTTCTAAATTTGCTTAGACAGAAATAAAATGTTTTCCTTTTAGAATTTCTCCTCAATTCCATACATTTGAATTCGAAGTTATTTTACGTTCACTCGTGCTTCTTCGACGGAGTTATATAATAAAAATGCATTATTAAAATGTTTTCAACTATATTTCCCATTTTAAACTTTTTTTTTATTGATAGAAACAATTTCCTTTTTTGAGATGTCATTGCTAAATTTTAAGTTAGTTATTTTTTTGCAAAAAGCTTTTTTAGCATAATTGAAACTGATGTTTAAAAAGAACAAATATTCCGAAATTTTTTTTTCTGCATAATATTGCTTAAATGTTCGACATCACGTGAACTATGTTCTAGTGATCTAAGCTGGGCATGACTTACTCAACGTTTTACCATGAATCTGGCAAAATCTGAAACTTTTTTGAGTGAACATTGCTGTCTAGACTTTGCCATCCGAGATCAACGATCTGTTTCCAGATAAACAGAAAAAAATCCACAGTAGCAGACATGTTATTTGCAAATGGAGTTGCATGTAAATGAAACAAAACGCTAATAATAAACTATTTTCATTTATAATGGCAATGTACACAGCACTATAAAAACAACAAACAAGAAGAAAGTGGAAAAAACAAAGGAAATGTCATCATTTTATACGCAGTCGATCTGGTATCCCCATACAGCCCCGTTTCTAAGATGTCTCTAATTGTTTTACATTAGCCTAAATGGTCTCTGACTATGATTCCATTTTTGCAAAGTTGACAAGGTGGACTTGGCAGGACACCTATACATAATAAATGATCCGCCAAGCAGCCTTGACCAACCTTTAGCCAAAGATTCATTGTTGATGGTTGGGGTCAATTAGGAATAGATAACCCTCAACCAGTTTGTGAAATTCCTACTCATTAAACCCTGAAGGACATGTTAAGTGTTGAAGTGTTTCTTAACAATCCATTTCGCGGTTGAAAAAGAAATTTCACTGTTAATCCTCAGCAATACCACAGACCTATTTTTTTTTTATCTGAGAGTTCGGCTTGTTCGTTTCCCTCCACACCACAATGTCAAAAGATAATCTGGAAGATGACATGAGTTTCTTTCCTCATGTGGAGATGCAGAAATGTTCCACGTAATAAACTTGTAATTGAAATGATTTAGCATCAAAGAATATAAAATAATTCTACCAAATAAATACAAAGTTTTTAATAATATAAATTTATAAATGGTTTTAATAGTAATTCACTTTGGCCAAATGATTAAAACTATTCGCAACAATCGTCTATATCATAACTGAACAGTTGTTGGGATTGAACATGGGATCTTCCTCTCGTAGCGCATGATCCTACCCTAGATACTAGACACCTACTGTACAGTTCGAGGCAATCAGCAGTGGGTGACCATGCTAAAGGTATTGTTTGACCAATGAGTGCTTGCGAGAATTGAAAGAGGCCTCTGATAGGATAATAGTCTTGACCCGATATTGCCCCACTGCCAGTTCATTTTAGGCTTCATTCTTTTATGAATTTTAAAGCAAAATATCACTACAGGGTAAATGTCTCAGTTTTATGTTAGTTTCTTCACTAATCTATCGTATGAACACAAAAAATATTCAGTATGATGTTGTAAATAATTGATAATTTTGCAGAAAGTAAAATTAGAGGAAAAGCCATTAAAAAAGAAATCCATTATAATTCAAACCTAAATAATTAAATATATTAGTAAATATTATGTCATATATTTTTACTTAATATTAATTTATCATGTGTCTCAACAATACTGTATGTAATTGTAAAATTAAAGTTTTATTACTGTGTGTGGGTAATATAGTCTTTCTCTGTTGCGTTGAGTTTCTAATTGTTTATGGCACAGTGGCCATATAATACAGGATGCCAAATCCTGAGTTTTGGTGATTTTTTGGCGGATTTTCCTATGTACTTGGTAACCTGGTTTTTATAAGTCATAGATATGGAGACCTATACTCAAAAAAGCAGAAAATTCTATTATAGTAACCCTAATATTACCGAATCCTCATGCACGCTACAATACGTCATCTTGGAAACATTACTTCATCGCCAAAAAAGATTCAGGATTTGGCGTCCTGGATTACATGGCATCTTTGCCTTCTTTATTTATTGATATTTTTTATTAATTGCCTTTGTGAAAAGCAGAGAAGCCCCCAAAGACGTTTTCCCCGCATGTCCCAATTAGGCTAAGTCGGGCCCTGCATCCTGGTGTGGGGAGAAATGAAGAGATGATTGATGGATTCGGTGTTACATTTAGTTCTTTGACTTGTTTCATCTGTTTATGTTATAAGCAGAAACAAAAACAACAATATTAAATACTTTTTCTTTAATAATAAAAGGTTTTTAAATTATTTCACATATTTAAATAAAAAATGTGTAAGTACATTAAAATTCAGTATTTATATGCATAAACTAGCGGACCGTGGCTTCCAGTAGAAAATATATAGGTGTATTTCGATGAAAAATTGCGTTTTAGAAAAAAAACATTTAACGTTACTTTTCCAAAAATCACAATTATCATTAAGTCTTAGCTTTGTTCCTAACAAAATATTATATGTCATGATATTAAATTTGAAGTATAAACCATCCAAATATAAATCGAAGGAGATGTTGAACACCCTAAAATTTGATTTTAAATATATTTAATATAAAAATAATTTCATATTTTAATAATAATAAAAATATTAAAATGTTATTTCGTTATAGTTTAAATGCATTTTTACTAGCGACAAGTGCGTAAGCACCTATCTGTAATAGGCAAAAATAATACTTTTTTCACAAATTTAAAAAATATCATTGAAAAATTAATTTAAAATAATTACTTTATGAGAATGCAAAAAGAAGAGGTCATTTGCTTTTGATCTCCCTTCTTCACTGAAAACTATTACCCACAGAAAGTAATTTTAAAAAGAGGAAATAAACCATACGCTTCTTTCTTGAAGAGAGAAGAGTTCCTGACCGGAATCTTATATCGCTTTTAAATTGATTACACATGGTATAAGTAACTTCACGGTGAGTTCCAGATTTTATTATGATTTTAATTAACATCAACCGTTGAAATCAATGCATCCAAGAAATGAAGCAAGGTTTTATTTCATGTCAAGCAAGACAGACCTCTTAATTTACATTTCATTCAATTTCTTACAGACGGTCAAAAAAATAGTAGACAAATGGAATAAAGACTTTATTTTTGTAAAGAAAGGTATAGAATATTTTTTACATCTATAAGCATTTCAATATTAATGTTTTTTACGCTTTTATAACTGAAACAAGCAACTACTTTATTTCATAACTGTGCTGAAATACAAATTCTTTCTTTCTACTTAATACGCAAACGATACCGACGCAATAATTATTTCAAAAACATCTTTAAAAGTCCATACGACTTCCGCTGCTAAAGTAAACCTACGCGCGAAAACCATATTTCTTCCCTTTCGAACATTAATGGAAACTTTGGGAATGAGAGATCTCGAAGAAATAAAAGTTTCGCACCCCTTGGGTTTTGCGGAAAGACGCAATGAAAATAATGTGAATCCGAGAAAGACGCGGCATTTTTCTCTTCCATTTGCCGAGTCATAAAATTTTCATCATTTCGAGTCATTTAAAACGATTTTCTTTTTCACTTTCCTACATCTAAACTCAAAATGGTAAATACTACTTCTGCTGAATGATGAATGCGGAATTTGTCTTTATAATTTGTTTTGAAAGGCATTCAAATTAACAGAATTATTAAGAGGACAAAATCACGATTTACAACACAAGTAAATTAATTATTTATACGAAATGTTTATTTTTTACCGCTCTCTCTTTCATTTTCTCCCTGGAAAATTCTGATTATAAACAAATCTAGAAATTTAAGTTTCTTTATATCGTTTGCACATTTTAAAATTCTCTTGTGAAATTGCAACGTCACTGAATAGGGTTTCAAGTGAAAATATGGAAGAAAATATTAAATTGAATTATATATAAAAGATTTTTTGACTTCTTTATATTAAAATTAAAATTGTTTCATTTCGAAGTTTCAATTAAAATGTTTTTAATTAAATCAATTTGAAATATTTGGAAAGTTGTTAAATGACTATGGTTTTTAATTTCGAATTATAGTTTACTGTGGCTTATTGTATATTTATTCGAAATAAAATTGAAAAATAAATGACAACATATAATTTTTTTACGTTTTGTTTTCAACAAGGCTAGAATAGTATATTTATACTGATATAAAAACTGTCAAATTCTACTACGTAGAAGGTTAAAATTGGATTATCTTCTATTCTCTGTTCGCTTTTTTCAGAATTCAATTATTAAACATGTTAAATAAATTTTTTATATTATTTATTTATTTATTGGTTTTGAGAATTTCCATTCCAAAACTCTTATTTTTAATACCTAAAAATAGCAAACGGGCAATTTTCTAGTACCGTAATTTCATCAAATGTTTGAGTCTTTCATCATCAAATGTTTTTTCTCCAATGGCGGACACTTGGGTGACGAACCCTATGCTACAACAAGGCCCGAAACTGCTACGCATTTGTTGTTACCGAGCGGGAACCTGTGAACCAAATCACGGAGGCGAATAGCGTTGATCGCGCTATACCACCACAAGCCCGTTTATAAATAGGACCACATTCATACATCATCAAAGAAGAAAGGACAGAGAAACACAGAGGGAACAGAGAAAAAAACCGAGAATCGAACTCGAGAACCGAACATCCATAATCTAACATCCATGCTCAAACCGAGAATCGAACTCGGTACCCACAGATCGGCAGTCAGGAAAGCTAATCACTCAGACATTGGTAGGCCAATATTTCATCATATGTTTCAAAGTTTGTTTAAGTTTTAGAAACTCATAAACTGCTTAATATATATTTTTTTTTATATTTTCTTTAATTACCTGTCATAAAAATTTAATTCTACGTATCACATTAAATAGAATTCTATCTAATTAGAATAATTTATTTGGAAAGTCGGAAACCAAATATCGTGGCACGACAGCTCATAAGGGTAGACAAGGCCTAAAATGCCCTATCTGTTTTCATGACCGAAGGACTTGGGGTGCAAAGCATATGCCTCTCCTAGGTGGCCAGCCTAACAGAAAACTCCCAGTGTTTAGATTCGAAGCATGCTTGATACTCAGTTTTATCCACTCACTGGAGGAATAATGAAAGGCCTAGTTCGATCTGACCTAGACAGAGAATCGAAATTCGCACAGTGTCTTGTGGGCGCAAAACGCTACCTCTACGTCACCAGGATCATTTAGAAAGTCTAAAAAATTCATTTTTTATTATTATGAGTCACCTAAAATTATTGTTATTAGCTGGAATTTTAATTTTTGCTAGGAAAAATCTTGTCCATTGGTTTCTTAATAACCGATTAAGGTAATTCATCTTTTTATTGTATATTTTTTAAGAATTCTGCTTATTCCTGATATTTTACAGAAAATGTAATCAATTACTGGCCCAAGTGCCTTATAATCCATGATTCCAAATTCTGAATTATTTTGGCGATGAAGAAATGTTGCCAAGATGACGTTTCGTTATGTGCACGATGACGTAAATGCTAGGGTTACCAAAATAGAATTTTCTGCATAATTGTTATGGGTCCCCTATGTATGACGTAGTAAAAACGAGGTTGCCAGACTTATAAGAAAATCCGCCAAAAAATCGCCAATCTCAGAATTTGGCATCCTGGATTTTACGGCACCTGTGCCAAATTTTTAATATTTACTGTGCTTTTATATATCGCTACGGTTAGCGAATGAAAAACACCGCCATTTTGCTTACCCATTTCCTACGTGGTGTCTACCACAATCAGTGATTCAATTTTTATATGTTGGGGTTGCTGTCGATGTTCCGATAACTACGGCATGCTTAGTCTGATCCTGGTCTCTCCCTTGACCTCAATGCTTCTCCTTTATCGAAATTAACTCTACATTATAAGTCAACTTTAGAACTTCTGTGCGAAAATGCTTTAAATTTACGATTCGCATAATTAAAACGCAGAACATTGAATAGATTTTATTCTTTTTCTCAAAACTACAACATTACTTCAAAGTAATGAAACTCGACTATAATACACTCCTAAGTAATGTTCCTTCCATACTTAAAACATCATTAAATTTGTTTTTAACATCCTGAAATTATGGTCTTTTATTTGTTTGATTGGAATAAGATTTGCTAGCTTTTGAATGCTTCTTATCCTCACAAATCTGTAATCGAATATTTTTAGACTTGATCAATTATCTAATGCTTTTTTTCTAGATCACAATCTTTAAATTTATTACATCATTCCATTTATAAAGTAGAAATTGAAAAGTGTTACCGAAGCTCACTCAATTACATTTATTATTTTATGAAATCGGAAAATGAAAAAAAAAATTTATTAAAAAATACATTTATTTTCCAACGATGAACAGATACTTTTCTTCTGATAACCAGATATTTATATATTTATAACAACATTTAATGTTTGATAATATCTATTGCATTTTGTTCGCAATAACATCCTATGTATTTTCTCTTTCTTGTAGTGGCGACAACTTTATGTTAAGCCGTAGATTACGGTGTGATGGCCCTCGTGTGCATAAAATGACAGTTCAGTGACAACTAAACCAAAGCATCTATGATCAGAAAAATATATCAAAAATGATTATGAGCTACTGAGTGTGAAAATCGAAAGCACCAGAGAATAAAATGTGAAAGTTTGCTGTCAATTTCGAAAACAAAAAAAGAAAAAAGTCAATTACAAAGTTATGATGTTACAGAGTATCAGCAAATTAATAACAAGTGACACCTTACACACAGAAAACGTAAAAAAGAAAACATTCAATAGACACCGTTGATCTTTTTCTGGTTTTTCCTTTTTTATAGACTATTTTCATTATTTTTTTCATGTGCATTTTTTTTTAAATTATGTAATTAAGTAACTAAAAGTACATGAGCTTATGAGTTAGTATAGTAGAAATTGCAGTAATATAAGAAGTGCAAATTGTAATCATGGCTTAATCACTTTGTTTCAGTCATATTTCCAGTCATAACAAAATCATAATTTAAACGAAATGAGTAGAAAACTTTATTTTTGATTCTGGTAAAAATAATTTTACGATCGTTCTGTAAAATGCATTCAGATAGGCATAGATGCCGTATAATTCAGGATGCCAAATTCTGAGATTGGTTATTTTTTGGCGGATTTTCTTATGTATCCGGCAACCTCGTTTGTATTACGTCATATAAATGAAAACCTATAAGAATTATGCACAAAATTCCATTTTGGTAACCCTAGTACTTACGTCATCGCGCACGTCACGACACTTCCTCTTAGCAACATTTCTTCATCGCCAAAAGAATTCAGAATTTGGAATCATGGATTATTCGGCACCTGTGTCTTCAGATATTTTAAATTATGCTTTTATCGGTAAAAATTACGTTTATTTTTTTTTTTTTTTTTTTTTTTAATTTATTTATTTTATTTTTTGTGTTATTTCAGGTGGAGCTGAACACCATGGGGCTTCACCAGTTTCAAGCTTAGACTGCCTTTCTTTAATAGTTGAAAGCATCAGTCCAAACACAAACAGTCTCATCACTACGGTTTCCATGGCAACGGATTCGAGGCCCATGTGATTTTGGGCCCCGGTGACGTTTTTTATTCTCTTCCAATCCCTCTTGTCAAAAGGGAAAGTGAAGATTTATCTGAAAACAAGTATTGTGAAATAAGACTTATTTTTTGAGGAAAGAAGCACATTGTTGCAAAAGCATTATTATGGATTCTCCACGGTAGTGAAAGTGCCATTGTTTTGAACCTCTACGGAACAAAAACTTAAAAAGTGAATGTTTTCTTCTAAATCAATTATTGGTGACAGTGAAAAGTTCTTAATATGGAAATAAGAATTGTTTTCTGGAAAATTGGAGAAAAAAAATTGGGATAAAAAAGGGAAATATTCCTAGAAATATTTTTCTTCCTATTGTCCAAGTTCTTTGCAATAGGAACTGCATTGTCTTTTGCCTGCCAAAATTAAATCATTTGTTTTGATCGATGGAAAAAACTTCGTAGAAAAATGCATAGGAAAAATCGAATTGATGATTGTTAAACTCGACAGCAATTGTCAATAGATTTTATGACAACACTGAAGAATCTTAGTGGCTATTTGTAGGTTTTAATGACGTCATAATTGATATTTCGATTCTGTGATTATTGAATAATTGGCATATCTTGAGCTGTGCGTCTTTTAAACACTTTTCTGATGTATTTTAAAACATTTTTAGTTTTGATTATGAAGAATATATAAATTTGATTACCAAAATCGAAAAAAACTATTTGATAAAATTGAACATTTTTCGGTGATATAAAAAGTTGATATTATTGTAAATCTTTTAAGTGATTTAATGATTATTTTGTATTTTTTCATGTTCACACACACACACAGTGAAATTATTAGTTTGTTACTTAAAACATATAAATGGAAAAAATATTTAAAACTAAATTCAAATGAAATTAATTATCTCTCTAATTACTTAAATATATTCTTAATAATAATATCAATTAAGTAATTATTTAAATATGTTTTTTTTTATAAATTATTTTTATATCATGCCAAAGACTAAAATATTTGTGCAATATTTTGTGAAATGCAGATTTATATATTTGTAATTTCTTATATTTGAAAGTTGTATTTATATATACAATTGAATAATTATTGTATCCTAAATTGTTGTATTTATAGACATTTCATGTAATGTTCTATCATGATGTCTCTGAAATGTTTTGACTTGAATGTTTGAGTCAGTGACTTTTATGCCAGCCATATTGGATTTTTTAATGTGCTGTACAATTGTTAAATAAAATTATTTAGAGAGAGACTATTTGATATTTACTTTAAGACTATATTTATTTATTTAAATTATAATACAGAAACTATTATGTATAACCAAATTAAATGCACGAAATGGTGTTAATTTTCAGAAATAAAGGGACAGTTGCCTTATAATCCATGATGGCAAATTCTGAGATTTTTTGGCAGATTTTCTTATGTATCTGT
This sequence comes from Latrodectus elegans, assembly GCA_030067965.1. Taxonomy (NCBI): domain Eukaryota; kingdom Metazoa; phylum Arthropoda; class Arachnida; order Araneae; family Theridiidae; genus Latrodectus; species Latrodectus elegans. The sequence goes on along the minus strand of CM057821.1, from coordinate 68,628,596 downwards.
CAACCTCGTTTTTATTACGTCATACATATGAAGACCTATAAGAATTATGCAGAAAATTCCATTTTGGTAATCCTAGTATTTACGTCATCGCGCACGTCATATTATGTCATCTTTAACAACATTTCTTCATCGCCAAAAAAATTTAGAATTTGGATTCATTGTTTATACGGCACCTGTGCCAAAATCAAAAATACGAGATTTTCGGTGCCGTTATCTTAAATCCAATGAGCCCGATTATAGAAGAATATTAAAAAAAAAAAAAAAAAAAAAAACGAAACTCAGAATGATGATTGTCGACAGAATGGGTATTTATGTAAAAGAGGCCCGGAACGAATATCGAATATTGAAATAATCAAATTTACTAAAATTTTATTGAATTACAAAAACTTATTATGTATTTACCTCACATTTTAATTGTTTTATTTGTGTTGCTTAATAATGTTGCTTTCTAATTTTAAATGTATATATTCGTCCTTGTGTCATAAGAGCGTGTGTTCGTAGCTAAAGGTTCATAAAAATTATCCGCAAACCTAGTGTTAAACTACGGAGAAATGACTTTGGAATTCCACAATTCGCTTATATAATTTTGAATAATTGGTAAGAAAGCAAAGTGCTATTTCTTTTAGATTAAGGTTTTCTTTTTCTTCTTTTAGTTGATCTTGTCAGATTATCGCTAAGTGAAACTTTGTGCTAAATTCTGTAAGCCTAAGCCTTTCTAATTCCTGTTGTTTAGGTTTTCTATTTTGCTTTTAAAGCCTGATATTCTTCAGTATTGGGGTTATTAAAAGCATTCAGTCAATTAAAGGTACACTCACTCGTGTTATTTTCTCGTTTTTGTTGCGTTTCCTAAGGGTTGTTGTTCAAAAGTATGTTGTGCGCTAAGGATGTTGGATGTTGTTTGCTAAGGAACGTTATTCCAAAAGTGTCTTTGTAAGAAGGCATTTTAAGAGATAGAAGTATTTCACGATGAAGACCACAAATTTAATTTCACTGTTGAAGAACTAATGATTTCAAAACTATTGTTTACAGATGATGACATGATATGTGAACATTTCATCATGATGGTCTGATGATCCTATTTTAACGTGATTTTATCCAAAGTGATGAGACAAATATTTACACATCTCATGTTTTTAATATTTATGAAGACTCCACTTGCAGTCTTCATATTGATAATGCAGAAAGTTTTCCCACCAATTGGATTAAATTCCCACCAATTGGTTTCCCGCCAATTGGATTTCTTGTTCTAAAATTCATCTCTCTGTTCTTTCATTACCTTTAGTTCCATAATGCCCAAGTACCTTTGGTTGTTTTCTTATGAGATTTTTGCACAATTCGAAGAATAATTCTTAAATTAATTCGATGATTCTTAGAACAATTCTAGTTTAATTCGTAATGATTTCAGAGCCTTAACAGTTCCTTAACTATCATTCAAAATGAGGACATCTGCATCAAAGACGTTGATATGCTGCACAAAACAATTAAAGATACTTAAGAATCTCAGAATGTACAAAAAACAAAGAATATTTCTTTATATTTCAGTAATGTTTCATTGTGATTGTCAATGAATTATTCAAGCTAATTTATGATTGTTTTCAGAACAATGATTGATAACCTTGATATGGGAATATTTTGAGTTGAATTCATCAATGAATTTGGCGATTTAAGCACCACGTTGCATAAAATTGTCTGACATGTGCAAGTCGTGGCAAGTCTTGCTTACAATATGGAGAAATTTCCATAGATAGTAAGCCATATTCACATTTACAAGAAAGAAAACTAACACACACTGAACCCAACAAATATGGATGCATAAAGAAGAAACACAACAATAATTAATATATTCTGTAGTTTTTAATATTGACTATGATAAAAATTTTTTTACATTCATATAGTATATATAAAAAAAGCTTTTTTTAAAGCTGCTTTGAACTTCGATTAAATAGTTTCTGACAATTGGACGAAGTTTTAGTTTCGTAGGTCTGTTTGTCGCTCAACAATCATTTTTTGCACATGATGGCTAATTAGAACTGGACCTATGGTTTAAAGTAAATTCCAAACCACTATAAACATCCATGCCCAAGGTGAGATTCGAACCCACGAATTGTTAAACAGAAGGCAAGAGCACTAACCATTAGGCTGCCAGCTTGGCTAGCTTCGTAGGTGAATTATGATAATTAACAAATTTGCATTGTCAAGACAGCGAGTTTGGCTTGTTCAAGTGTCATAAGTAACAACAACAACAAATACCAAAAAACTAGGCTCTAAATATAAAGCAATCATTTTTATTATTTCAATTAAAAATTTATATTTCAAGTTTCAAGAGCAAAACCATTTTCTCATTAAAAACTTCCTTAGATATTTTTAAAAACTTAAGTGATTGTTTGAATTGATTTTCTTAAAGAAACAGATTATACTGTTGCACACTTTCAATAGTTTTAAGATGGTGAATACTTGTACGAGTTATTGAGAGTAAAAAAAAAAAAAAAAATAATAATAATTTTACTGATTAGAAGAGAAGATTAAGTAAATTCCCGAAATCGCAGTAATGAAGTCAAATATTTCCACAAATACTTGCATCTGTTTCTCTGGAAATACTGAAATTATTTAAGTTGATCCAACATTGCTAACCATTTGGACACATTGCAGTGGCTTGTCTTTAGAGGACTGTGTAGATTAAATTTTCCATAAAGTAAACTAGAAGAAAATAAATGTAATAGTTTTAATTATACAATCTCTCTATACTCGTATTGCAACACATTGTCTTCAACTCTCTAACAGCTCAAAGTTAGAGTTACAAATAGTTAAAGTTACAGCAGCTGTTAAAATAACTGAAAAGAAAACTAGGAACAAACAACCACTAAACAAATAATTAAAAAGAATTATAAAAAAACTTATTAGTAATTATATGCTAATTTGTAGCTTTTACAAACACATATTTTTATATTTTCCATTCAATCATTATTTTCTGAAATTTCTCATTAGCTGGTAAACTATCTTGAGAACTGTTAATAAACTGCTTTCTGTATAGTACAGCCATCTGGTTGTTAGAGAAAGAAATGAAATGTTTTCTAAAATTTATCTAAATTAAAGGTGCAGCCAATTTTTTGTAGTGACAACTATAAGATTCAGATCAAAAATTTTCAAATTAGCTTTTATATTAAATTTGATTTTATTGATCATTTGCAGATTTTACGTTCAGTCTCTGATTGAAACAATTTTACTTAATTTTATCAATTTCACACTTATAAATTTGATAGTTTGCTGAAAAGATGGCAGCACAATGCGCAATACATCATTTAAATATTTTTATGCGATTTGAAATTGATAAAAACATTTAAGTCAAAACATTTTCTCTCTCTTTTTTAATAAAAAATATTTTATGAAATTTCTTATTGAATTATTTTTTAAATGTACCAAATTATTTTACAATATGTGCATTTTCCTATCATCATGGCTTCATTTAGAATTCATTGAATTCATTTATTTTTAACTATTTCACAATTAGAATAATTTTATGACTAAAAGTATCCATTGAAATTCGATAACTTCTGCACGCAATTTCAAACATATATTTAGCCAAGAAATTTTGTTTCAAATAAGTGAAACGAGAAGTTATTATTTCACAAATAAATAATAAAAACAAATAATTTGGTATTCTTAATTTTTATTTAAAGATATAAATTTAATTATTGTTAATTAAAAAATTATAATCACATAATCCAAAATATTATCCTTTGATTTATACCGAATAATGGGCGAAAGTTATTAATAATAAAATAAATAACATCTACTTTAGAGTAGAGTTAAAAAAAAAAAAAAAAAAAAAGGCGTCAAATATGAATTTTATAATTGCTTTCTGACAGAATAAATCTAAAATTTAAAAAAAATTTTTAGAAAAATCAAAATCGAGAGAAATTTTTAGTTGTAAATAGTACAAGCAAAGTTAAATATAACATTCGTTATTTAAAGTCCTAAATCTTTCTTTTGTTAAAATTTATGAATTTACGAGTTTATGGTGTAATAAACTCGTAAATTCATAAATTTTAACAAAAGAATTATAACTGGTTTTATAAATTTGAAAAACTTAACCCAAAAAGAAATATAAGTTCCCTTTAGCAACTAATTTTCAAATAGTATTTGCTAATATTAATTTAAAATTTACGTGTGGTTTAAAATTATAAAAACATCACAATTTAAAACATGTACATTTCATAACTTTGTAAGCATTTTATTACCTTAAAACAGTGCTGCTATCTATTGTTCATAGAAATACTAAGAACATTTTCAAATCTGTTCTCCGAGTTTTCGGAAATAAGATGTAATTTGAAATAAATAAATTGTAAGATATAAATGAATGTAAATATTTACATAATAATGAAATGTATATGCAGCACTGTGCATATTATGTAAAAGAGCAACAATGGAAGTACGATGGTTAAAAATATATTGAACGAAAATCTGAAGCACTAAATTGCAATAAATGTCTCGAGAAAAATTCAAATATTAGTGTTTTAATATTTATATTTGAATTTTTCTCAATCCACTTATTTTCCGTAAGTTTAATTTAAAATAATTTTGTAGCTATAAAAAAATACTTAAAATTAAATTTTACTAATATCAGCAGATTGAGTTATATTGGGAAATTTCAGTGATTTGTTTGATTGTTTTTTTAAATTAAATTAATGAAATAGACGATAAATGAGATATAATAAATAATTTTATAGCCATGTTTTGTTAATTCGCTGAATATTTAAATAAAAAACATTAAAACAGTGCGCAAGTTGTTGATGAGACACTTCTGTATATAATTGCGGTTGTGTATGCGCGTTTAATGTATCTGTAATTTACAAAAACTCGTGATTTTAAACAATTTGTCGTTGAATATAATGTAAATAAAATTGAATACGAATTCGTGAACTTAACAAGGGGAAAAAACTTTTCTGAAGTTATTTCTTTTCTTAATCTTATTTGAAATAAATAAAAATTATTAATTAAACAAACAGAACAAGAAATAAGGGAAGCTAAAAGAAATGCTTATGATTTTAACGATGATAAAATTAAATAATACTACAAATTAAATACTTAAGAGAATCTTGATTTCGAAACTTTTCTAATTTGGGATAAGAAATTAGATTTGCCATGGTAGCCTAGAAATTAGAGTATCGGCCTTCCATCCCGTAGATTTCCAGTTTGAAGAAGATTCCCAATGGACTCCCTACGACTTAAACTCACAGAATAGATGATCGTTAAATCTGTGGAATTGAAAGTCCTGTGGTCGGTCGTTGAGCAGTTACCGTGGACACTCAATTTTGACTTTGATATAGATCTGGAGCAAAATTTCCTCCCGTCTATATCAAAGTCAAAAGTGAGGTAGTGGATACTCTAGTAGTGCCATCTATCGGAGTAGTCTTAGAGAAAAGAAGTAGTTTTACTTTCGTGGTGCTCCGGTTAAATGAAAGACGCACCCTTCTGATTTAATTTCGAATACCGAGCTTGGCTTGTCCAAGTTTTATAAATAACAACAACAACAAATTGTTTATAGAATTAAAAACCCTGATTGAACTTGGAAAATACGTTTAATTAATAAAAGAAGAATGATTTTCACAGCAAAGTAAGTTGTCAATTATTATAGTTTTACTTTCCAATATGTGAGTCCGATGCTCACCTTATATTCAGCTAGGTAGGGTTTTGAACTCACATTAAACCCACCAAGTTGACATCTAAATAGGTACGGTTTGGAATTCATTATAATTTATTCATTTTGGTCAAGGTAGTCATCGTATACAAAAAATGAGCATAGAATTGCAGGCAATGAAATTACTAATACTAAAGCCTCATGTTCCAATCGAATTCATGTGCAAAAAGTAATCGTACATCGATATCCTTAAGCCACCTTTCCTACTTGCTCATTTGTCTGAAAACTTACCTGGAAATTTTCCATGTTTTCTCCCTTGCATCACATAAATACGACTCATCCACCGTATACCTTCGGGTGGGCCGGTGTTTTCATTAATGTTACATAAATACGACTAACTAACTATGAACAGTCTTCCCAGAAATCTGTAATAAGTCCATAATATGTATTCTAGACTAAAAAGCACTAAAATGCTTTTTAGCTTTGACTGTTGAAGTGCCCACTTCGTGGTGTTTCAACCAATCAAGCAATTAAACAAATTATTTCTTATTTTATTGTATTTTAGGATAAAGAGCATAGCATTAAAAACAGAATACTACATAAAAAATACAAAAAATAAATAATAATTATTATTTGAGTTATTATCTAGTTCATTTAAGTTACACATGCAGAGTATATCGTAACTCTTTTTTATATATATAAAATAACGGATATATATTGTCGATATATATAATATAAAAATAATAATCTTTTATTAATTATTCATAAAAATGGAAGAGAGTCGCAATTGCAAATTACTTTCATTTTCAAACTTTGCAGTATGAAAGTTTTTGGTTTGACGTTGAAGAAGATGCTTTAGCAGCAGCGAATGAGATTTGGTTTTAATATAAAAGAAAGCAGAAGAGAGAATGAACAGCGTTGTTTCAATGATTGCAATAATTCAACGCGTTGTTATAATGTATGAAAGGCATATGTAAAGTTTAATGCGAGCAATAAAAGGTTTTAAATAACAGTACTATAAAGCATGAAATATTTTAAGTTTTAAATAATTAAGATTATTTTACACATATTTTTAAAATCATATAAGAAAATAAAGTTCGATGAAAATTATTAATACCTATAGACTGACTTTAACTTTTAAAAATTTCTTAAAGGGATAGCACGTATTATATATAGATTTATTTAATAAATTTTTCTATTCCTTTACCTTTTGTAAAATTAGACTTTTAATATTTCTGATAAAAAATATGTTTATAAATGTTAATAAATATCAGGGTAATATACAAATAAATATAAGTTTGTAAATAATTTTAAGCAAACAGATGCTGCCATCTATTGTTTTTATCAAGAAACAAAAATAATAAGCACTTATATAACAAATATTGAAGAATATACTTTATTATTCCTTTTTCTTAATGTTCTTTGTCGTTTTATGAGTAATGATATATAAAAAATACATACATAAATAATACTTAGTCCGCTTTAAAATTGAATAATATTACATTTTTCGGAAAAAATAATCAATTAAATGGTGATTCCCCTAGTGCCATCTGGGTGTCATATTTGGAAATAAACTAAAACATTTGGATGTTGAAATCCTTTACACATGTTGGTATTTTTACATTATAATGTAAAAGTACCCTCTCTTTTGATAATTACCGTTATGGAAAAGAAAAAATTGCAAATTATTGTCATTAATATTCTATTTGCATCATGTATTGTTTAAATATGTTTACGTTTTCAGAAATATTAAAATAATACAAGCATTTTTTTACTTATTATAAACTAAATATTTATTACTTATTGATAAAACTTATTTAAATGCCAATGTTTATATCTGGCAGAAACTGTTTAGCAAATGCATAGGTGATCGACAGCAAAAGTATAATGTAATAGTACCTATTTTCAATAAGATAAAATTAAATTTTGATGTATTTAATTATTTTTGCGCATTTTTAACCGTAATCCTTCTTTTTAAAGACTAAATTATCACGAAATCTTATGTATTAACAAGCTTTAACTTTGTTTACCAATTATCTTGTTTGCCACTATTTATCATTTTTTAGTCAATTTTTTCTCAAAATAATTCGCTTCAGTATATATAAAATTTAATATAAAATTTGGAGCCAATAAAATCCTGGTATATACGTTGTATTGTTTCGTTTCTTCATAAAAATCATGCTATTTCTATAAGATCAAAAGCGGAGGTATAATGAAAAATTACACAAATTTTTATTTAAATAACAAAATATACTTAAAAAAAGCCGTAATTAAAATAAACTTAAATCATTAAAAGGAATTTTAATTTGATTAAGTTTACTACATTTTCAGTATAAAATCGAAAAGATTGAAAAAAAAAAATAATTGGAATTTTAAAATTTACATATATATATATAATATTCAATAATAATAATCTTTTAATTTATATATTATTTCACTATAGCAATTTGATATCAAATTTTGTACAGAGGCCGTATAATCCAGGATTCTAAATTTTGAATTTCTTTGGCGAGGAAGAAATGTAGCCAAGATGACGTGCGTGATGACGTAAATACTAGAGTTGCCAAATTAGAATTTTCATCACAATTCTTATAGGTCCCCATATCTATGGCGTCATAAAATCAAGTTGCCACATACATATGAAAATCCGCCAAAAATATCACCATGCTCAGAATTTGGCATCCTGGATAATACGGCTTCTGTGCCTTCAATATATTTAATAAACTTCAAGCACATTAATTCACTTTGAAAATTTTATTTTAATATTACAAAATATATACGATTGAAACATTTACTAAATTAATAAGTAAATTTATATATAAAAAAAAAGATAAATGATACAAATATTCATGTGTGTTTGAATATTTGTTCTTAAATGGTCAGATTGTACTTTGAAAAACTGTTATCGATTGTTTCATAGACATTGTGTTACTCAAACTATTAACGATCTTGAAGAAATGAAATTAATGATTTTTTTTAAATAAAATTATTAAAATTTCATTCATTCATATTAAATCTCATGTGATACAAAATATGCTTTCTATCCATTAAACGTGTGCAATTTATTTTCGCCTTAAAATTTAGCTTCCACATATTTTACGATATTCGGTGGTTTTGTTATAATCTATTTTTCAATACCTTGAGATAATTTGAGATTTTGAAGTGTTCGAACACTCTATATAATTCTGGAAAAATAAGAAACTTTTTTCCCCGATTTTAACATTTCTCTAAATATTGTAATTTTCTGCATATTAAAAATTGAAATTTGTAAAAAAATTACAGATCTTCTTTTTTAAGCATATAATTTAATTTGACACCGGAAAATAGAGGATGAAATATGCTTTTTTGTTGGAAATACTTTATACAAACTTTGCCTGAACTGTTTATTACTTTAGTGTGAGAATTAGTTTATTTTGTTAAATATAATCAACGACTTTTGCAAATTCTGGTACAAAGGAGCAGTTAATGACAGCTGTAATTTATTGATATAAAAACGAAACAATAAGCGATTTCTGTCACTTTTCTTAACAACAGTCAAATGAACTCTGAACTCAACAGTTTAATGGAATCCAAAATAATATTTACAATTGGCAATAAATATTCAATTCAAAAACAAGCCTAAACTAAAACATTACTCATTCAAAACAATAAGAATGAAGCTTTCTCTTAATAATAATAATAAAAATGATAGAATGTAACAGATGTTGCCATTCAACAAAATACAAAAGTATGGACAAAACGATTTTTAAATATTTCTTCAGTCTAAATAAATAATAAATACAATACTAATCAGTTTTGAATTTAATCTTTTAACAACAGTTCTAGAAAATGTTCCAAAATGATATAGAATTTCTAAATCGCAACAGGCAGAATTTTATGAATTTAACCTGATTTATTTCCCACACAAATGAAATGTTCTAAAATATATTTGATTAGTATCATTAAGTTGATAAATCAGAATTTCAATTTTATGTTACTCAATTATCTTAAGAAATTAAAAAAATATTCATTTTCATATAAATTACGATAGAAAATTATTAAAAGATTTTTATACCAAATATTAGTAAATATATAGCCTAAAAACTGTCTTTTTAGTATTTTTTTTGTTCGATATTTCTTAAATTTTTATGTGGTAATTAATTCAATTTATTCGAAAAGATGTTTGATTAAATTTCTTAAGCTAATCAATTAATATCCTATTTGTTTTCTACGATCTTTGAATCGGTTCTTAAAAATGATTTTATATATATAGAATCATTTTTATGAACCGATTAACAGATCGTAGAATATATATATATATATATATATATATATATATATATATATATATATATATATATATATATATATATATATATATATATATATATATATATATATATATATATATATATATATATATATATATATATATTGCTTTTTATCCAAACTTTTAGAATGATCATATGATCATTTGTTTACTAATGTAGAAACCTCTAAATTTCTACGAAATATATTTGTTAGAAAAGAGTAAAATGTCAAAAAATGAACGTTAATTTTTTTTCAAATAAAGAATAGCGTTTTAAATTGAATTTCATGATTGTGAGATTTGATATTTAATCATAATTATAATTCAGTCAAGATTTTATGCCATCTTAGCATAATTTTAAATTCAAGAATTAATCTTAAGTTATAAGGAATTATTTAAGCATTTCAGATTTCCGTTTTTTAATGTTTCTAAAAGTTATACATTTTTTAACTTTTAATTTTAGAGATGATTTTTCGCAAATTAACTTGTTCGTAAATTAACTATCAAAAATAAATCAGATGTAATCAAGTTTTATTTCTACGGTGTTACGTACTAAAATTTTTAGATATAAAGATAAAATTTACTTAATTTCTGGTTAAACTTTGTTTCCAATAAATATGAAAAATTTCTTCTTTTCTCAAATGGGAATAAATTAATTTTCAATAAATGCTACTTTGAAAACGCCTGTTATATTTTGTGTTCGTTTATAATACATTTTCAGCTGCCTATTTTTAAAGACAATAAAGGCGCAGATAAATAGATGAATTACTTAACCTATGATAGCAGCAGAAGAATCAAATTGCAGAAAACACCAGGAAAATGTTATTAGACTATGATTGGTAGGATTATACAGATAAAGGTTTGATAATTATAAAAATAAATAATTAGATTAATTTGATATAACAGTTAAGTTTAATTTTAGTTAATAGTTAAATTAAAATTGAAAGTAAAACTTTTAATTTAATTTAGAAGATTTTATTTTGTTTTTAAAATGACGTTTAGCCCATTGTATATCAATGTACTACATGATAGAAAGTAAAACGTTAACAAAATTCTAAGCCACATGAGAAAATTCAAACTAAAGTCTTTGTTTTGTTTTTTTCTATGTAAAATATATTTCTTTTTCGAAGGGCATATTGTAGACAGTTACAACTGCAACGTAGTCTATTAATCTATTGTTCCCCGATACCCAAGGAACCAGCCAGAAAGAGCGAACTCTTAGCCGCCGAGGCGTTGCCCCGGGTGCACCACAGGGGGTGGGCCACCATCGCACCCTCACACATGCCATAGTGACCTGTTTATAGGGTAGGCATCAATCATACTTCATTCACACACACAAGGAAAGGACAAAGACAGGATAGAGAGAGAGAGAGAGAGAAAGTACATCCGTGCCTGAACCGGGATTCGAACCCAGGACTTTCCTATCCGCACGCTGACCATTAGACAAGTTGGCCGGCTTTCTATGTAAAATACATTAATTTTTATATTTCATGTAAAATAAATTTAATTTAATTTTATTTTTTTATATTATAATAAACAATAACATTTATGGAAATAAAACTGATGTGTTAATCGTGTAATCTGTTGTTATTCAAACAATTTTACTACAAAATATGCATGAATACCTAATTATGTGATAGTTTATGTATGCATGTATGACTTGCCTATACGTGCAATTTTTTCTAATCAAGCGCAAGCCAATAATCAATTTGGAAGGTGGTTATTATTGTGATCAAGTTCCTCATAATTTTAAGCAATAATCAAGTGACAAAATTAACTTTCCCTAACAAAACTGATGAAAAACAATACGTTTTATAAATAATAGACACTGACTATCTGCAGGAAGAATAGCTCCTGTCAATCTATCTGCGCCTCATATGTTGCCATGGAAACTAGACATTTTCCATTTTTGACAAGAGGAACCTGATGAGAAACGACTTCGCCTTACACAACGCTTTGGGAACAGCAATGGTACTCTCTCTCCCTTTCATAACTGGCACCAATTCCAAACCCCCAATCGAAAAAGACATTTGTTGTTATCATAGCAACCACCATTAATCAGACTACTTAAATAGAGCTATTCTTTTTGTTGAAAGACAATATAGATTTCCTCTGCATAATGTAATTTTAATTAGATAAAAGAGATTGATATATTACCAATTTATCGGTGTATACTTGATAAAATGTTACCCATAAAGATTTATGATAAAAGAGATTAAGAATTGAAAATTTGAATTCATTATGAAGTTTTTCCTGTAGAAGAACAACATAAAAAGTCATTGTTAATAAGAAAGAACAAGTTAGTGTCATCAAACAGTAAAAAGCTATGATCAATAATATATTTTATTAATCCAAGTTTAAAAAGCTGACTAACAGAAACGACAAAAATTAAACAGAGCTTACGTACACGTTTATAAATCTTAAAAATCTGAAAGATTAATCGACATAATTTAAAAAACTAGTTCAGCTGCGAGAAAGTTCAATTAAACGTACACATAAATCTTCTTAAACAGACATAAAAAAAATAAATATCAAGTCAAAGAAATACACACTTTCGAAGGTCATCATCCTGGAGACAACCTTCTTCTCCACTTCTTTCCCATAATCGAATTATCTCTTTTTGTTTTCTTTCAGTCTTGAAAATCGGGACGATAGGTGGACGATCCCTGTAAGGTCAGTAGCCACCTAGTCTTGGCACATCTCCAACTCCAACCATTCTTTCGCTCTGCAAGGCACACCATCCCTCTCGTTTCTTTCTCTCCTTTCATTGTGAATCCCCCGATGGCATCCGAAAATATAAGCGATGATTTTGGCACAAACCCTTACAGTTGAGTACGGGAAGAATCGAATTCTGGAACAAAATCTTCTGTTTCCAATTTTTGTTCTAAAGATCTTATTCTGAGTTTTGTCAAAGTAGTTAGATATTAAAATATACAGTAGAGTCTTCCTAGAACGAAGATAGTCGGTTACGATGGAAAATTAGTCCTAAGAAAAGATTCGTTATAAGGTGATTTAAGTTTCGTTATAAGGTGATATATCTTACGTATTCAGAAAAAAAGATCTAAAAATAACCTAATTTAAAAGATAAGTTTAGATGTACATTATGATGACTTTCTATAGAAAAATTGAGAATTTAAAATTAAATGTTTGAAAAGATTACGTATTACTTTTTATTGCAATAATCAAATGCCCAAAATTGATGGTACGTCACCAGCCTGCAAAATAAGGTCTAGTTTTGAAATCTTTTTTTTTATTTACATTGCGTTACATTTTGCAATCTGAAATTTCTAGCAAAAATATTCAAATTTTAAAAAGTGAATTGAAAATAGAACTTTCTTTTATGTTAATCTCAAATATCGTCTATTTGTTTCAAATCATTGTATTGGTTTTAATTCATAGCCATTTTGAGCGTATGAAGACTTCATTTCGAAATCATTATTATTTTACTCATTTAAAATTTTTTTCATCAATTATATTTTTTAAAATTCATTTTCTGATGTATTTAACAACCTTACAATCACATATCCTCGCTTTTTCAAATTTTCATTTTATAAAATTAACTAAGAACTTATTCTTATTGTCTGAATTGCTGTAACCTTTTACGTGAAACACGCTATCGTCACGTGTTATCTCAAGAACTATCAAAACAGGTGATTCCGAATACGATAGAAAATTATCTGAACGCGTATTAATTAGAAAGTTACTCCCTCCAAAAATCACAACAATTAAAAAGAGATTCTATTAAAAAAAAACTCTGAATAAAAAAAATTCCTTTCATTATATTATTGACCTCATATTTGCAACATTATTAATCCTTAGATATGCACTAAATAATTCTCACTATAAGCATTTTTTTTAAATGAAAAATTTTCTAGATGTTATTAAGGCTTAAATTTGTTTGTTTACGATAAAAAAAATTTCGCTATTAGGAAACTCACTGGAAAGTAACTCTGGACTGGACAGAAACTAACTGCTTTTATATCCTCAATCATTGACTTAAAATGTTACAAATCATGTACTGAAATGCCTAGTTATGGCGCTCAGTTAAATCATATCATTGTTTTTTCATTATAAATTTCTTCAATTTATTCTGTAATTCATTATCTCTTTATTCACCATGGATACCTGTCTAATTATAATTCCTGATATAGGGTAATTTAGTTGCTCAAAATTTCATTAAAGTTCATATGAGAAATTGGAGATAAATTAATCTAATAATTTTAACAATATTATTTTTCTAAATTAATTTCACTTTCTCTTTGATAAAATAAATATGAACGAGAAAAATTACTTTCATCCCAATATTTATTTCTTTACTAAGCTATACTTTAGCTTAGAAACTATATTAGCAGAAAAAAATCAGATCTCACTAGATCGACCATGCATTTCCCAGGTATAAAAACGACAAATTTTTTTCGAGTCATTACCAATGTATATGAATTTATTTTCTTGATTTCATTGCAACATTTTTCAAAGTTTTGCTCTATTTAAATACTTTATTTATTGGTGTTTTATTACAAAACATGAGGAAATTATATAGATTCCTGAAGAGTTTATTTACCTCTAGAAAAGTTCATTTTCTCATTATATAACAGTTTCTTACCATATTTTTAATTTTTTTTCCTAATTAACTAAATTATATCTTTAGATATATTTCTCTTATTAATAGTTTAATACTTTTTCATTATTTATTCATTATTTCTCTTTTTCCATGGTTACCTGGATCTTTATACCTTTTTCTGCATTTCACTGATTTATTGTCTTATTTTTGATTATTGATGTTTGAATCACACTTAATACATTATCATATGTTGTCCTCACAGTATTTTTGTGATTCATTATCGCTTTTTTATCATCAGAAATTTCATCATAATTGTTTGATTTATTATTAGTTATTTTATGATAATATATTCATGTATTATTCATTTTTTAATTGTTCTCTGATTCATTAATTCCATTCCATTGTTTTCTTATTTAATATGACATTTCAAACTGTAGCATTTTTTATTCATTTTAAGTTACTCTTCATTACAGTCTGTAAAACTTATCTTTTATTCATGACTACATATTCATTATTATTTTTTTTATTCATTATCAGTTTCTTCAAGATATAGTATATCTAGTCATACATTTTCCCATTGTTTTATGAGTCATTATCCCTGTTTACTTGTTCTCCATTGATTGTTCAATACATCATTAGATTCAATGTATAAGTTCTTGGATTCATTATTACTTTATTCATCAAAGTTTTTTCTTATTCATTATCACATTTTTCATAGTGGCTCTTTGAATCAGTATAAGTTTCTGCATAATGCTACTTTCAATTCTTAACACCTTTTCCATTGTTTTCTTATTCATTATCACTATTTCATAATTTGTGATTTATCATGGCGTTTCATCTCACAACATCTTGATTCATTATGTGTTTCTTCGCTACATCATTATAAGTTTCTTTGATTGCTCTCTAATTACATTCTCCATCATAGTTCTTTTATTTATTATCACTTCCAATATCAAATAATGTATTTACGAAAGATTTTTTTCTTCTTCCGCTGAAAACTATTTCTTTTTTAACCATTTATGAGATTATGAAATTAGTAAAATATGCTCTTGAAAAAGCCTCGAATACTGCCTTGCAACATGAATTGGACTAAATCTAATGAATATCTTGTGGGAGTAATTTTGAAAAATATATGCAGAATAATAATATAATAAAGATTTGACTTGTGCGTAATAATTTTTAGTTACTTTAAATATTGTTGGCTAAAATTAATCAAAGATATTACAATGGATCTTATTTACTTTGTCTCTCAAAAGTTAATTATTTAATTATAGAGTTCTACGGCGGATTCACTTTATCTGATAATAATTTGTATGCTTTTTTCAGTTTTAAAAATAAAATTAAAGTTTCTGAGACAATTTATTGATAAAGATATATGACTTAAATTTTGTTCTGAATTCTGTAAACAGCATTTGCAATTTATAAACTCATTTCAATTTGGTTTTTATCTGTTCTTCCTTATAGTTTTCACTTCACACGAATTAAATTAAAATAAAAACGTAATTCTAGAAGCAAATATTATAAAAAAAAATTATATGAATCGTTTAGTTATGCAATAGTATTCAATAGGAAAGGATAAATGATATATTAATATTTTCCTAAAATGTCTTTATTTCTCTCGACATAATAAAAAGCGTTTCACAAAACTTCAAGCCTCATTTTTTTGACGCTGAAATGGGAAATTAATCTGGATCAATAAAATATATTAAAAAGAAACTCTTTCGGAAAATACTTCTTAACCCTTGAGAGAGCCTTAATTTAAAAAGCAGGCATCTACTTTCTTATTTTAATCAAGCTCGAACCTTAGACTTTTATGCTAATCCTTTGAAGCGAGAATTTCTTTCTCTAATTAAACGAAGTTAGTTTTAATTTAGACTTGGAAGCATAAAAATTTAAGCAAAAACTCCTGTGTGTTTTTTTATACATATAATAACTGTCATTTTTAAGCCTTAAAATTATAAAAAAAAAAAAAATGTTGCCTGTGTCAATAATATATAGAATTGGGTTACAGTACATGAATCAAAATAGCTCAATAGCCACTCTAACAAGGGTCACGGTGGCCTGGCTGGTTAGGGCATCGTTCTCATTATCGGAAGGGGAGGGGAGCTCGAATCCCGACTTTCCGACTTTACTGAAGATCTGTCGTATTCATTAAAGGTGATTATGGAATATTCAAACAGGGTGTGATCGCAATGTCATCTAAGTGAAATGATAATTCTTGGGGTGCCAGGCCAAGAATTGAGGATCTTCTAAGTGTGGTCCGTGCTTCAAAATCACGAAGACTTCATCCAGAAGATGAAAATTTCAGTTTCTATCTAAGTAGTAGAGCCAAAGTTAGGGCTAGGTACACTGAAGCATGCTAGTGCAACATCCTGACTTGGATAGTACTGGACGCGGCCTAGTAGTAGGACAGCACTCTTCAGTGCGAAAAGGGCTGTTCCAATTCTAATCATTGACAGAGGATTGGAAATAGATGTGATTCTTGCCTTCTGTATGCACACCGGTCAAAATAGGTGACTGAGAATTTTCCAGGTTTCCTCCCTTGCGATGTGTATGCTTTAAACGACGATTATGTGCAAAATTTTATCCTGAAAGATGATTTTTGAGATTTATTTTAGATGCTATAAATCCTCCTTAGACTTTATGGGGATGACAAATATTGCTAACCTAGAATATTTAACTTCAGTAAACTTATTTCATCTAGTATAATTTTTATGATTTCAGTAAATAGATTTCCTTGCTTACTTTCATTTTGGGTTATCATCTAAAATGTGGTATTAAGCCATAAAATCGAAAATAACCAAGTAAACATACTGTAAGGAAACATATGATTATTATAAATAAGAAAAGTATGCCTATATGGACATCTAAACATTTATGAAAGTGCAGCACAATAAATTCTGTTCTTTTTTAAGAAATTGTTAAGAGAAAAACTGCTAAATATTATCTGCAAACAGTCAAATCATTTTTCTCTAATAAAAAAGATATTCTCATAAGAGATTTTTGTTGTTTATAATTGAGGAAATAATGCGAGTTGAAAACCAGCATAAGACTGACAGTAAAGGGTATTTGTTTTTCAATGTAAATCAAATGAGATTATAAATAATATTTAGTCAAAATGAAAAAAAGGAAAATATATTTTAATATAATAATGATTTAAAAAAGGATACCCTAAAGAATGTTATTAAAAGAGAGAAAATTACGATTTCAATATATAATAAATTATAAAATTAAAAAGAGTTTTCAAATATATATGCTTTAGCTGACTTAATTTTATGTAATTTATAGGAAATTTTATGATGGAAAATTTTGTTTTTAGATGGTGTTAATTAAATTATTTTGTCATGCGTAACCCGTTTTATATGTTAAACTGTAGAATGTTCTCATATTTATATAATTGACTCAAAATTTTTGTCAGAAAACATTTTGTGTTTTTCATTCTTGTAAGTTTTTTTTTCTAATTCAGCAGGTAATATAGGACAAATATTATACAAATTCTACTTCTGTTTTCATTGCATTAATTTAATGTTCGTCTTTTTTTTAACTCATTTCTAAATTAGAGTCTAAAATATTTTTTAATGTATGTATTTTTTTAAACGTTAATTTTCAGAGCTTTGTTTTTTTATACGTTTTAATTGAAATTTTAGTATGTTCATTTTTTTTCCTTTTTATTTTGATGTATCGCGTAGATAAAACGAATTGGAATGTTATTAAAAATCTAACATTATGCTTTATCATTTTCATTACATTAGTTTAATGTTTGTTTTCCCAGTTCATTACGGGATTAGAACTTAAAATATGTATATCATCATAGAGCTACGGTTTCATCCTAGCTATCTCTCCCTGTGCAAATAATTACTTTAAATAACAACAAAAAGTAACTTTTATCATACGCGAAATAATTTTCGTTTGATTTTATTTCTCTTTTGTTAGAGCTCTCTCTCTCTCTCTTAAGTAATCAATCTTTTTATTAACGAAGTTTTCATTATACTTGTGTATCGATTTTGTTGTCCAGTTAGAACTGAGAACTGTTAAACAAAAAGAAATAAAACTTATATCAAGATATATTTACTCTTTGCACTATATGGTACTAATAGAAAATACATTAGAACGTAGTTGAAGAGTTCTAATTTCGATATTTAATGTCTTTCGTAATTAATAGAAATTTTTTAGCGTTCTGTACCTCATTCAATTTGTATTTACTTGATCTAAATGAGACTTTATTTATGGCTGCCAAGCATGTTTTGGGACGCTGCTAATTAAATGATTTTGTTAAGAGTACACTTTTATGCACTGAAATATTGAATTTCATATTTTCTCGTATAAGCTGGAGTTTTAATTAGCATATAATTTTTTTTTAATTATTTGGATTTTTTATTTCTGCATGCTAAGTAAAAAAGATCTAATGTAGGATAATATTTTAAATAAAAAAGAATTCCTCCAATGGCCGAAACCTTCGAAATCAAGGTACATATTTTTCGCCAGGTTGTAAAACACAAAATAGACATAAGGAAAGTTAAGCGTCAATTATTAATATATTGAACCAGATATGGAAAATGATTTCAATGGGACGCAGGCAAGTGCGTATATTCGACTAATATTTTATCAAACAAAGGGCCCTGGGAAACTCTGTTCGCCACAAAGAAAGGTCGGAAGCTGTTTTTCATTTATCATTATCTGGCGGCACCTGTGATCCAAGTCACAAACTCCACCACAAACACGTTTATAGGGTTGACCACAAGCATTCATCATATCAGTAGAAAGAACAGAAAATCACAGAGAAAGAAATAACCCTGTCCGAACCAGGAAACAAGGACCCACCGCATGACAGTCAGCAACGCCATCCACTAAGTCATTGGCCGGCCATTGGACTAGTTCTGAATAATGCAAAAGAAAATTGTCCCATTTTTTATGTTATATATATATATATATATATATATATATATATATATATATATATATATATATATATATATATATATATATATATATATATATATATATATATATATATATATATATATATATATATATATATATATATATATATATATATATATATATATATATATATATATATATATATATATATATATATATATATATATATATATATATATATTATAAGACCGAATGTTATAAGAAAAATATTTTATTATGTACGTAAAATTATTTTTTTCATATTACATTTTTTGTGCAATTCTTCAAAAACTACCAAGGTACAATATGATTAAGGTTGAACGTTCCATGAATTTTTTTTAAATGCAGATTGTCAAGTAAAATTTTTATGTGTTTATGTAACAGTGTTTGATTTGATTTCCCATAAACACAGATTTTTTATTGGAACATACTTTGAGTCGTCTATTGCTAGTGATTAAGTGAAATGTGGTAAAAGCTAGTGTGGTTCTGAAATTTGTTTGAACAAAATACCTTTCTCTCTAAAAATTTAAATCTTTGCGTATACATTCCAGCCTAACATGTAGCGGCACACATACAACAATCTTAATTAAACTTGGTAACATGCAATACAAAATCTTATATGGTCTTATTGAAATCTTGATTTTCAAAGCTAGTAGGCGTATATATTGTTTACTAGCTTTAAAAAATCAAGACATATCAGATCCTTAAAGGGCTTAAAGAAGCTAACGAATTTGGCTCTCCTCTGAGAAATTGCAAACTATTAGGGATGATCAAATGAAGAAGTACGAAATGACGTAATAGCGTAATAGTTAAATATTTCAATATTGCGCCATGGGCGAATATAGCGAGACATCTGGGAATATGATTGGAGTCTCTGAATGGGATCGGAGCACGATCGGGCACCCGCGTGCACAGGAGAGAGTTGAGGCACTTTTTAAAAGCAGCGTACAAATGATGTGGCAGTCCGTATGAGGACAGGATGTTGTTCGTTTTGCAATATTCAACGATTGAGGAGCAGCGAGGTGTAATCTGATTCCTTACAGGAAGGTGAGATACCAGTGAAAGCATGAGTCGTCTTCTGCCCCTAAAATGTTCAAAACCGTGCCGTCAGCAAGAAAGGTGTTGCTCACCGTCTTTTTCGACGTTCAATGTACGATACTAATTCCACGAGCACAGAAAAACCGTAAACTCCGATGTGTACTGTGAGACACTCCGACGCCTACGCAGGTCAATCAAGAACAAAAAACTGGTGCTGCTCATGAAGGGTGTGGTTCTGCTCCATGATAACGGGCTTCCACACATCTCCAGAGTCACACACATGGAGCTGGCCAAGTTCAAGTGGGAGACGTTTGACAATCCGACCTACAGTCCTTACATGTCATTCTGCGATTTCCATGTCCTTGGTCCACTGAAGAAACACCTGAAAGGGAAGCGCTTCCATTCGGACGACGTACTCAATGACGCTGCTAAGGACGGGATCTCGTCACGGCCACAGGAATTCTGGGAAGAAAGAATCCTGCGGCTTGTTCATCAGTTGGGATCATTGTTCTCAAGCCTATGGTGCATACTTTGAATAAAGTCTACATTTGTACCCACCGTGTCGTTTCGTTCCTTTTCATTTGATAACCCCTTATATTTAGAATCTCATTGACCAATTAATTATCCCAGTAACATTTTCTTCCATTTACTTCTTTAATTGCACTGATCGAAATGTATTTGCAATTATTATTTTACAAATAAACAATCCAAATGCCTAGTTGAGTACAGTAGAATAAAAAATCTCTTAATCTTAGCTAAGCCTTTCGGTTCAGTGCTAGTAAGTATGATTGACTTTAATTTACGGCGAAACATTGCAATGTTATATGTTAAATATTATATTGGTAAATTCAACACCCCCATTCATTTGCGAAATAAAATATTCTTCTTTGGAACACATAAAGGAATGGAAATGCGTGTTAACTGATGATCGTCATTCTTATCAGATTTCAAGGATGTCGAGATTATATCTTTTGATGAAGCTATTCTACTGAATGAAGATGTTATGTAACAATCTGGGTGATTTGGACTATTCAGATATTAATGGTGCAGTTAAGAAATTATTCTTTGATTTACACATCTACGTGTTTGGAGCGTCTTGTAGCGCGATCTAATAGCCAAAATGACACCAAACTTGGTATTTAGACTAATCAAAACATAGGATTTCAACACAAAAGGATTTCTTATAAAAAAAAATAGTTCTAAAATCCCCGCCAGGACATTTTGTGGCGCAGCTGTATTTACAACAACAAGAATTAGCATAAAACATGGGTATCAAAGAAAAATGCAAATATTGTGCATTGGCAGTGCCAGTAATGGGGGCTATGAAAGCAAGTGTAGTAGAAAGCTCCGACTAATAATTCCAGCTGAAGTAACTGAGTACCAGTAGCCATGCCTCTCACATTACCGGAACAAGGGTACGTGATGGTGGAGTATTAAATTGGTCTATTCTAAAAGACAACACATAACAAAGACAGTTCTGCGGTATATTCCTCGTGATATGTTATGCACGGCTGTCTGAGAACGGTTCTCATATTGAATGTGGTCTAATTTCTCACCGAGGAAGTTAATGTGTGTGTAGTAAATAAACACATGAATAATTTAACTATACGATTGTATGTATTAGTATTTTTCTTTTCTCACATTTTATGCATTGTAAAGCATCATAAAATGCAATAGCGACGGTTTTTGGAACTAAAATGTTTTTCCCATATTTTCCCCGGTGTCTTAATCAGTCTAAATACCAAGTTTGGTACCATTTCGGCTATTAGATTGAGCTGCAAGGCGCTCCAAACACTGTCACTTTGCAAAGATCACCTTCTATAATTTTTATTCGAATAATGAAAATTTTTCATTAGTTCTTCAAATGATGTTAAATTTGCTTTTGTTACTTTTGTTTGTTATTATGATTTTTTTATTCTCTTTTATTTGTTATTATATTTTCTTTTGTAAAATTCTACATTTAACTTCATAAGAGAATTCTACGTTTAATTTAATAACTGCTTGTAATATTCTTCTTTATATACTGTATCTTTAGCAATGTTGATATACTTAATTATATACCCTTGAACATATGTATATTTCCCACACTTGCAATTTATTTTTTAAGTTTAGTTTATCGCATCGCATGCATTTTTTTAAACTGATGTGTCGTACCATACTGGCGTGGCTCAGGTGTTTCCGATTATTATGTTCACGATGATAACTCTCGCATATATCACAATTTATTGCAGCAATTAAACTTAATCAATTCTATAATATTTTCAAGCGTGTCCGGCGGTTGTGGGTTTAAACAAAACAACCAGTAATGTAACAATAATTTAATTATTCAAAGTTAAGTTACACACAATAACAAACAGAAACACTAAATTAAAAAGATGAATAACACACCTTAAGAGTTACAAATCAAAAGCCTAACTAACTGTCTTTCCTTCTCCCCGGTAGGGGCGCTCTCGGAAAGGAAGAGAGAGAGAGAGAGTGAAGTGTCATACAAGTCATTATCCATAAGTTTGACGTTTAATATATTGTTATCTTTCTTCAGAAAATTGGAGTTTTATCTTCAGATTCTCATTTATTTTTAGTAGTTGCTCCATAAATTAAGATTACTCCAATACTAAGAATAAAATCTCCCATACTCTCATACATATTGTTCTCAACATTGCAATGATAGATACGTAAACAAACAAATAAATGCCGATTGCTCTCGCTTTGAAATCAACTCGTTGGTTCTATCTCACGGTGTAATTTTAGCGGTTCCAGATCTACTTTAAACTGTGGGGGCCAATCGAATAAATATACGAGAACAAAATGCGATTGCGGAAATAGAAAATATGTAAACCATCAACATGCAATGATTTTAAGACTCCTAAATAGAAATTTAAATAAAAATTCGAATTTTATTATTTATTATTTAAAGGAGGCATGGGTTACAATTTTCTCTTAGAAACGAGGATATGATGATCCAAAAATAGATTTCCTTCTTTTTTTTTTTTTTTTTAAAAAAAAAAATATTTACAATTCTTTCAGTCACAATAACTACAGTTATTTCAGGCCGAGGTAGCCTAGTGATTAGGACACTGGCCTTCCGTCCGGAAAGGCTGGTTTCGATTCTCAATGCTGCCAAAGTCCCACCGAGTGTATCCGATATGCGTGCTCGTTAAATCTGTGGAATCGAAAGTCCTGTGATCGGTCGTGGAGCAGCTTCCATGGGTGTAATGGCCTGGAGAAAATTTCTTCCAAATCCAAATCAATGTCGAAATTGAGGGAGTGGATCCTCTGGTGATGCCATCTATCAGAGAAGTCTTAAAGCAAAGTCGTACTTTCAGCTTCGTGGTGCTATGGTTAAACGAAAGCCGCTCTCTACTGATTTAAATTCGAATAGCCTTAATTCGAATCCTGATTTAAATTCGAATTGACATGTTCATGTTTCATGAGTAGCAACAACACAGTTACTTCAGGTTCATTTTTTTATACATGTTAAAAACCTATAAAGTTTCTATAATACAGAATGAAAAGAACAATTTTCAGAGCTGATGATTCCAGTGCGTAACTGACTCTTTGCTCTACATTCGCCTCACTCACGGATTGGCTGAGGTTGATATTTATATATTTATACCTCTTCGATATACTTTCAAAATGTTTGTAGAACAATCCTTTAATTAATCTTTGGAAACTCGGTTCCTATTGGCTCTATAGACTCGAAATTATGAAAATGTAATATTTTGTTGGCAAAACTATCGCCATGCTATTAAAACATCGCCAAATATCACCAAATTGTCGTAGATTTCAAAGACTTATTTCTCAGCCCTGAAAATCGCTATTTTTGCGGAATAAATGCTGTTTAGGAAACAATTTTACAAAATGAACATTAATGGCACACTAAAACAAGTAACTAAGCAGAAATAAAATTTCATGTAATATTACATTATTTTCGTAAAAATATTTAGCTCCGAGTTATTTGAATCTTTACAATTTTTATATCCTATCAATAGTAGCGTTAATTGGGACTTTGACTGAGTCAGAGATGGAATCAAAACTAATGATAACACACAGTATCGATTGAAAAGATTCTACCCTCCCGTCAATCAACTAAACACATAGTATTTATTAGATAGATTCTATCAATCAACTAATGATAACACATGTATCTATTGTATAGATGCAATCAATCAACTAATGATAACACATGTATCTATTGTATAGATTCTATCAATCAACTAATGATAACACATGTATCTATTGTATAGATTCTATCAATCAACTAATGATAACACATGTATCTATTGTATAGATTCTATCAATCAACTAATGATATAACACATGTATCTATTGTATAGATTCTATCAATGGCATCACTTAGTTAAGTATTTAAACCGAAACGAAGATCCATCTCACTGTTGTTTTTCAATCGCATTGGAAAATACATTGGAAAAATAAATATTAAACCTTTTATAATTTTTTTTTTTAAAAAAAAAAAGCTGTTAAATTAAGCCGAATATTCGTCCAGTATCGAATATTAAAATATTTTTTATTTCCAAGAAAGTGTGTCTCATTTATTTTATATGTAGGTATTATAACTTCTAGCTGTAACTGTTTTCATCATTTATTTAAGTAAAAATATAAAATTTAATTAATTTAACTATCACATGTCACTCAAAATTTCTAACAATAATTAATTTTTTGTCCAATCGTTGTGAGGAATATATATTTTGTAAAATTTAATGCACTTATTTTGAAGTTGCATTTTTTTTTTACTACTGAGCAAAATAAATTGGTCAAGGTTGGGGTGATACAGAATTCCATACACTTTTTTTTATATTCTAAGACCTGCTGGACCTAATCAGTATTCCCGAAAACCCGTGGAATTCGAACTGCTCCTGAGACTGGAGAGGAGAAAGAAAACGACTCCCAAAAACACACAAACGATCATTTTAGGAGTTGCTGTTTTCCTTCAGTATGATAAATTAAGAATACTTTAACTTTCCCAAGAACTTTATTCATAAAAATGGATATATTTTCAAATGTTTCTTAAAACATGTATTTAATGGGAAAAATTGGATTGATTTTAGTTGGTTGCATTTTAGCATCTTACAAAAATTTACCAGCAATGTACTTGGTTTGTATTAGAATTTGAATTTGTCAAACGTAAACTGTATATGTTATTGTTTCATTTGAAGTCATTTTATAAACTAAAAAATTTTCTAAGTAACCGAACTGAGGTGTTAATGTTTTATCCACCGAATTTTTGTCAGAGGTTGCATTGGAAAGAAGAGAGGCATGTATCAGGATATCAATATCCATCAAACTTAAAACATATATTATGTTTAATTTCGAAATTAGATATCAACGTTTGTACTTTGTTTAACTTGTCATAAACACCGATTTAAAATCCCTATAAAGTTGCTTAAGCCACCATATACTCCGTACCGCAATTCCGCTCACTTTAAGAATAGAGATGCGTGTTTTTCATGTCTCCTTTTAATATTATCATGTATGTGTAAATGCTAGGAGTCAAAAGCAAATATATGCCGGTTGGATTCTATTCTTATCAACATTTATAGATTGTTTTTATAAGTGACTATTATTTCTTTCAGATTTTTGAAAAATAATGCTTTTGTCTCCTGAAGCGAAACTGTTTACGTTTTTTCCAATGCACCGCCGATCGTAGATACATTGATACACGAAGTAAAAGTCCCGACTTCAGTATTTAGTAACTTTGTACCTAAAAGGAATTTTCAAGTGTTCTGCATCACATTCGATTTTTTGGATTATCTGTTTGTGAGATGACATTTCGTGTGGCAAAATATTTTTTTTTGAACAAAACTCAATCTGTGGTAAATAGCGGTATTTTTCCAAAACATCAATTAATTTTTTTTTTTGAAATTATGACTACCGAAATTTATTTTACAGCATTTTAACATAAACCACACGTTACTTCTTATAGAAAAGTGTTTTATAATTAATAAGTTTCGTTCAAGTGCAATGGAGGAAACCAGAAAAATTGATGAACAACTACCCCAACCCCCTTCCCCGAAGTGTATGCACATACAGAAAAAGTGCATCACACATTTCCCGTTGCTCTACAATATCTAGAACTTTCTACAATGAAAAGAGAGAGAGAGCTGAGTTTTATTAAAAAATCATGTAATATCCGTCTGTGTACAGCACCCATATTTTAGACTCTAGAAATTCCAAAAATTGGATGCTTTTGTTTTGCACCCTGCATGCCCGACCAAAGTTAGTACTAGGAAATTTCACTTACTTTTTCCTTATGACACACAAAACAAATGGGTGTCCTTATTATTTTTTCCCTTATAACACATAGATCGATTAGGGGTCCGGAATTTTTCCCTATTCTTTTCCTTATAATACACGGATCTAATGAATGTGCAAATTATTTTTTCCGTATTCTTTCTCTTAGAGCACCTGGATCGCATTAGTGTTTGGATTTTTTCCCTTGTTCTTTTCCTCCTAACACATGGATCGAATATGTGTATAAATTATTTTTCCCTGTTTTTTCTCTTATAACACATGGATGGAATAGGTGTTCGGGTTTTTCCCCCAATTTTTTTCCTTATAACACATGGATCGAATGAGTGTGCAATTTATTTTTTCCCTATTCTTTCACATACAAAGTATGGATCGAAAAGGTGTCAGGATTTTTTTCCTATTCTTTCCTTTATAGCACATGAATCTAATGGGTGTGTAAATTATTTTTCCCTATTCTTTTTCTTATAACACATGAATCGAATGGGTACGTTAATTGTTTTACCCTATCCTTTTTCATAAAACATGGATCAAATAGGTGTCCGGATTTTTTTTCTCTATTCTTTCTCTTATCACACATGGATCGAATAGGTGTCCGAATTTCTTTTCCTATTCTTTCCTTATAACACATGGATCTAATGGGTGTTAAATTATTTTTCCCTTTTCTTTTTCTTATAACACATGAGTCGAATGGGTACGTAAATTGTTTTTCCCTATCCTTTTTTTTATAAAACATGGATCAAATTGGTATCCGGATTTTTTCCCTATTCTTTCCCTTAAAACACATGGATCTAATAGGTGTGCAAATTATTTTTCCCTATTCTTTCTCTTATCACACATGGATCGAACAGGTGTCCGGATCTTTTCCCTATTCTTTCCCTTATAACACATGGATCGAATTGGTGTGCAAATTATTTTTTCCCTATTTTTTCTCTTATCACACATGGATTGAATGGGTGTCCGGATTGTTTTCCCTATTCTTTTCCCGGTAACATGGATCAAATGGGTGTTCGGAATTTATTCCTTATTCTTTCCTTTATGACAATTAAATCGAATAAGTGTACAGCTTTTTTCCCCCATTCTCCCCTTATGACACATGGATCCAATAAACGTGCAGAATTTTTTGACTATTCTGTTACGACACGTTAATTGAAAGGATGTGTTGAAAGTTTTCTATATTCTTTCCCTTATGGCTCATAGATCAGAATGGGTACATGGAATTTTTTCCCTATTCTTTACCTTTTGATATATGAATTAAAATTGATTCCTTACCACCCAAATCGGAATAATTTCGTGGAATTCTTTAGCTATTCTATTCTTTGAAATCCATAAATCGTAATTTATGTGAGAATTATTTCCCTATTCACTCCATTTCGACAAAGAAATAGGTCAATTATCTACGAAACTTCTCCCCAAAAATACAAAATGAAGAGGTGAACATTAAGGCAAACGATACCCAATTTCTCAACATTTGTTAAAAGCTTAACTGGTAGTTTGTATCAATACGCACTTTTTTAATCAGTTTTCCTTAATTATCAGATTTATTTTTCTGCTTTTTCCATTATCAGTATCAGATAGAGGATAAGGTTCCATCGATTCTGATGTTAAATGGCTCAGTGGTGATGAATGTTTGTGGAAAATTTTTCCGAAACTAATTCCAGCCGAAGACGCCAAATAAATCGACTCGCTCATGCACTGTAATAGACTAAATCAAAATGCATGAATTCGTCGGAGCTTTTATGACACAGCGTGATATCTGGCATGGTGCCAAAACATCCCGAAAATATAGCACAAAACCTCCTAAATTTGAAATTTGTTGTTCTCAAAATAAGATTTTTATGCGTTTTCAGTTACGTAAAGAATAAATCAAGACCACAAAAAGTAAAGGATTTTAGACTTCTCTTAAAAATATTCCTACCGTATTGTATAAATTGTATTTACTTTCTCTTGGCGAATACATTTAAAATTCACTCTAAATGAAGGGGAATGCACTTCGCAAATAGGATTCCTTTTTTGGTGCCTTGCGATTTTTCCTTTACCCAATGTCTCGAACAAAGCTCTTTTATGTACTGTTCTCCTAAAGTTATTTTATTTTGCAAAAAGTGGATGGAGCAGTTGGTAAAAGATAGCGAAGTTTTCTTAAACATTTTGCTAAAATGGTAATTTGATGCAGGACAATTTTTTTATTTTATTTTTCTCGCTAAAAAAGTCAAAAATCAGAACAAATGCTTATAGCCATTTGAAAATCACATTTAGATTATCAAGTGTCTATTAATGTTTCAGCTTAATATTATTCTAATTAAGGATAAGGATTAATAAGTTATACGACTAAAATTAAAATAATCGTGTTGTTTCAATAAAAATGAATAAAAAACTTTTGAGAACAAGCATGAAATATTATTAAACAATGAAAAATTTCTTAAGCAAGAATTTTAATTTACAGTGGGTCAAAGAATCGATTTTGTGGAAGCCATACTTTTGTCGATTCGTCAAAAGTATGGCTGTCTTCATGAAACTATATGCGGGGCTATAGTATTAAGTATTTATTTGATTTTTCTTGAAGTCAAGAAACTCATATTTTTTAAAAAAGACTATATTTTTGATCATTAATATAGTTTTTAGAGTATTAGATTTTGATTTATTGCTCTAAAGTTTCTTTCTACTCATGATGTCTAATTAAGTAAGACTCCTTATTTCAAAATAAATATGATACTACTAGAAACACCGATGTATGACGTGGAAATCAAACCCACGATCCACTGAATTGCAGAACAGTGTATTATTCAGTATCCAATTTACAACAAAATGTTATTAAAATATTTATGAGAAAATTGTAGTTTTTCAAATGAATTTTCACTCATTTACTTTCAAGTATTGTTGAAAAAGTTTATTTATTTTGGAAAATGACTAAATCTACAACATTTTCACAAAAATAATAATTGATTATATTAAAGTTATAAAAAGTATTGGGAAAAATATAGACTTTATATCACACATGTTATACTGCATTAAAAATCCTCCAGATGTTTTTCATATGGGCATTTCTTTTTGTTTAATGCTCTATCAAAATATTCTTATTTGAATCACTTAAAGAAACAATATATTTTTCCATTTTCTAGTA
Source organism: Latrodectus elegans (assembly GCA_030067965.1). Lineage (NCBI taxonomy): Eukaryota > Metazoa > Arthropoda > Arachnida > Araneae > Theridiidae > Latrodectus > Latrodectus elegans. The sequence continues at coordinate 68,598,766 of CM057821.1, read as the reverse complement.
AAATCTGCATTGGTGGTATTTTTCTTTTTGCCCTCCATTGTCATTCATCCGCTCTCAAGAGTCAGAGAAATTAGCCCAAATATGTATATTAGCCTAAATATGTATATTAGCCTAAATATGTATATTAGCCTAAATATGTATATTAGCCTAAATATGTATATTAGCCTAAATATGTATATTAGCCCAAATATGTAAGTAAAAAAGATAGACACCAACAAATGATGCTATATAGTAGGCAGTGTCTATGTAAGGTAATATGTTTGGCAAAGCTGTTAGATCGGTTAATACTGGTAAAGTGTCAGAGTATCAAGATTTTCAGACTTTAAACGTGGATTTATAGTTTTGCAGCCTGAAAGATGGGATGTTAAAAATCGAATCAATTTTAGAACCTTAGACAGCGGTAAATCAGGGAAAAAACATTAAAAAAATGGAATCGTTGATGACTGGCAACAACTTTTAAACGAAATAGACAAGTAATACTTCTTTATAATAGCATGGATTTCATTTCTGAAGATTCAAGAAGTGCCAGTATCCAGCTGACAACATTGATATAGTTTTTTGGAGCCTAAGTGATTCACTGTAATTGATTAAAAACTGCAAAGTGTAATGGCTTGCATGGAAAAATATTGTACTGCCAATTAACATAACGATCAGTCTGGCTTATCTTATTACCAACTGCAATGGCCATTTTAACATTTGAGGGTTTGAAAAAAATCTTGTGAATCTATGATTCCAAAATATCAGAAGGTGTTCTCAAGTTGCTGAAGACTGTGAAAGTAAGGGAACGTGTAGTTGGTGTGGTTTGGTATCCCTGATACATTTAAAGATGAATCTGACTGATAAATACAAAAACATACTCTCTTATCCCCTACACTCATTCATGTTAATTATGTTTTCTGATGGATTTACACAATTCCACCATGACAGTTCGATATTTTTCACGTCATGAGTTAGTTCAGGATCACTGTTTTGATTTTAAGATATTCCATTGTCCACCTAAAACTCAGAGAGGAGCATAACTGAGAAAATCTGGAATTTTTTCATCTCACATAAGTATGACTTTTGCGGATTACCTTACAAGATTCAAGGAAGATATGCCTCATGAAAACTTTCTGGCGTAAATGAAGTTTATGCCTCATCATGTTGTCTTTCGCCTGCTTAGAATGAACTTTGGAGTAATGAAATTATGTCTTTTTAAAGAAAAGGTAGTAAATAAAAGGTTCTCATATGCGTACATTTAATATTTATACTAAAAAATATGTTGCATTGGTCGTTTTGTTGTATAGGTCAGCTCAATGATGATTTGTTTACGTATGAGAATAATTTGAACAAGAATTACAATGGATTCCGAATCTAAAAATAATTTGAAACCAAGAGCGAAATGAATATTCGAACTCTTGCACTAACAATTCCCCATTAAGCTCTGCGAAAAATTTGTGGGTTATATACCGAACACAAAATTTGATAATTTCGATATCATTTTATGTTATCAACGTGAAATAAAGGAATTTAAGTTTTTCAATTACTAAAATTTTTCTATGTATTTGTGATTTGCATGAAAGATGGAGAGAATGGAATAAAATCAAAACATCGGATAACATGTCTAGAAGAAGTAACCACAAAAAACAAGGATCTGAAATATATTATAAAAGCACAGTTAACAGAAAGAGAGAGGGGGCAGAGAAGAGAGAGAAGATATTGGATACAAATATTCTGTTTGAACGAAAATCTGCCTGTTTTCTTTTTACCATTCTATTTCTTCAGTAATTGCATTTCAGAAAATTTTTTTTTTTTATAATTGCTATAAGAAAATTCAATAAAAATTTAAGAAATTTAAGTAAAAATTTATAAACAAAGGCATTTAAAAAAGTGATTTCGAACAATTGTTATGAACTCAGAATAGTATGAATTAATTATTCAAATTCATTTCAACCAGAGATAAAAATGACAAATATTTTGAAAAAAGAGAAATATTTTTAAATTCGAAATTTTTGATGATAAAACTCGTGATTTTCGATCATAAAATTATTTATTAGAAGTAAGATTAATAACTTAGTTAATTCCTTTTATGACAATTTCAATATTAAATTTTTTTAAATCTAACGATATTTCATCTAGATTAGATTTGTATTTTAGATTACTAGTTTAAGTTAACTAATTTTCCTTTTTTAATTTTCAATTTAATAACTTTGTGTTTTATGAGTAGATAACTTTCAATTTTCAAGGCATTAGTGAAATAGACGCACATTAAATTGTTTTACTGAAAGCATTTAATTAAAAACTATGTTTTGATTTCTATAAACTTGTAACATACAATAAAAACTTTTCGTTTTACATTTTTTAACAATAAATCCCTTTAACGATGTCTTTAGTTTGTTTTGAAATATTTTCTTTTGTAGAATGTCACATAATATTAACTAAATGAAATAACATTTAAAAATCCCCTTAGTTTAAGTTTTAAAAATAAGAACTCGTTAAGAAAACATCTCTTTTTCAGTTTATGAGAAAAGTAAGTATTTTTTAGCATAATCTGTTTTAATAAGCAATTATTTTCTCTTTTCTAGAAAGATAACTTAAAAATAATACAATTTGTTGTTTTGTTTAAATTTGGATAAAACGTTTCTGACAAGATTAAGTCACTGTAACTGTATTGCAATATCATTCGATTGTAAATTACAGAAATAATTTATTCACTAATAAATTAAAAATATGAAAATATCTTTAGTAAAATATTAAGAACGTACAGCGCAGTACAAAAATTGAATGTCATTTCTATATTTGGTCTTATTTGGGCGTTGGAATTACATTATTTACTTAACGTAATATTTACAAGTGCTTCCTTAGAAAACTTCATATTTATAATATGTATTACGAAATATATATTTTTTCTTTTATTAGTATTATCATTTAACAATAATATCACCCAATGGTGATCGAATAGGGGTGCCTGGTCAGTTAGGGCATCGTTCTTCATATCTTAAGGTAGTGAGTACCTGTGACGCTACCGCTAATAGAGGCATGGGGGAGTTAAAACTAGACGTGTTCGCAATGCCCTCCAAGTGAAATGATACCTATGTGGATTACAGTCAAATATTGGTGATCTTATGGTTGGTCCTTGCTTCAAAATCACAAAGACTTTGCTCCGATATTTCTGACTAACTGTTAGAGCCCAACTCAGGGCTTTGTACAGGGAAGCATAGAGGTGAAACAACAACACAAGCAACACAATGGTCATCAGCATCCAAGGAAGCATTCTTTATAAATGATATATTTTTCGGATTCTCTCAATACTTAAAATATTTCATGTTTTAAAATTAAAAATAAATTATTTCATTGACATTTTTGCATTTGTAATGCAAAATTATTTCAAATATCAAATATTAAGTAAATTATTGATGTAATTTATGTTAAATCATTTTAAATTTTACATAAATAGTTTTTGAAATTAAAATTAACGAAATATCTCATATAATTTATTGTATTTAATATGAAAATTAAAAATTAAAATCTGAATGGAAAACGCGCATGATAATCATAGGAAGAGGAAAACCAAACAAATTATTTAAAACTTTAAAATATCTTAGACATTCGAAATCGAAACAAAATATTCAAACAGAATTAATTTAAAATTCAATTTTTTATTTTAATTGTCATTGTAGTTACCAAATAATTGTGAAAATTGAATAGCATAATGCAAGACAAAATCAAAAATTCCTATATATATAATGGTATTTATATATTATTACATCATACACATTTATTGTACTTGAGTACGATCCTCTAAAGTACGAAACAATATTTTCTTCAATTTTTATATGAACATCGATAACAGAACTGAAAAGTGGATAGTGTACCATAAATTGAAATATTTTTCGCAAAATATGAAATATGACATGAATATTATATATATATATATATATATATATATATATATATATATATATATATATATATATATATATATATATATATATATTGTTACGAATTTATATATATAAATAATTATTGTATATGTCTTAAAATATCTCAGACAGATCGGAAAAACTCAGATTTTGAGCTAAAATGGCGGTATTTAGACGTGTTTTATGTTAAAAGCGGGTTTCCTAATGATTTGGTGACCTGGCGATGTTTTGGCGAGAAAACTTGGTGACAGTGGGCGAGATTTTAGGCGACTTGGCGAGAAGTAGATACTTCTGGAAACATCCATCATCTAAGCTCTAGGACTAATATTTTGCGAGATAGCCTAGAAGCTTCCTGAACCTTGGCGAAACTGGTAGATTTCCCCTCCAAGTCAGGTATAAATACCGCAGCCCGACATAGAAGGAATAGTTTTGTAAAGACAATGAGTGAAGACGATTAGTCGTGACTGCTAGTCTAGAAAAGCTGTTCTCTGTCTGAGGTATTTAAGACCTGTGATTGGAAGCCGTTACTTATTGTATCTGACAAATTGTAGCTGTATAATTGTGATTGTTACTGCTGGTATATCTAGTGGAATTTTTGCGAATAAAAGTCTTGTGTTCATTGAGTGGCTGTTTTATTCAACTCTCAATCGACATGAACCCCGAAGCACGGTACAATATATATATATATATATATATATATATATATATATATATATATATATATATATATATATATATATATATATATATATATATATATATATATATATATTTAAAATTGTATGTATATGTATACATATATATAAATACATACATAAACGGTGACAAATTTATCCTATTGACAAAAAATACTGTATTAAACTAAAGACATGGAATTTATTTTTAAAAAAACTAACTTTATTTAAGTCATTTGTTACTTAGAAATAACATGTTTAAGTATTTTCAAAGTGGCTCCCTTAGGCATAGATACAGAGCCTCAAACGTCGAGTAAAACTTTCTGCAATGGGCAACATCAAGTGTTAATTTAGCCCATTCCTTCTTAAGAGTAGCTTTTAGGCATTCCAAACTTCAATGCGGCTAAGAGCACACTCTTAATTGCAGAATAGACCAAACACTATGTGCCATTAGGTTTAAGTCAGATGAATAGGAAGGACACATTCCCAGGGGTATGAAAACTGGAAGATTTGCTTGACACCAGTCTTGCAATGCTTTTGCTCCCTGAGAAGGGTCAAAATCTTGTTGAAGAGCCCAAATTCTATCTTTAAAATGTTTTCGTCCCAAGGAAGTAAAACTGACTGTAAAATCTCATTGCAGTACGTTGTCTTGTTCATTTTTGACGCCTTGATCTATGAAAACCAAAGGAGTTTTTCTAGATTTACAAATGCCTCCTCAAACCATAACGTTTTCCGACGTTCTACTCTTGTGGAAGTTCCAGGACGATCAGATGACTACTAATAATCATTTTGTTGATTACAGGATTGTCCAGTTGTGAAAAGTTTCTTGTCCGTGAGGATGAAATGCTTTCCTTCATGAGTTGTGAATTTTCGAAGGAGAACTCGACATTTTTGCAACCGTGTAAGTTTATTTTACTCAGTAAGTTTCTGTACTTTTCAAAATTTATATGGCTTGATCTTCTTTTGCAATATATCAAACTAATTCTCTATAAACCCGTATTTCTTTATCTATTTTTATCATGATTTTCTTGGATTTCGGTTAATTCGTTACTTGATAATTTTGCAAATTTCACTTGTATTCACAACTCTTTCTATTGGTTTTCGGTGTCTATCACCATCATAAGAAGCTCAAAGAATCGTTTTATAGTACGCGATACCATTTGTCTGTGGACATTCAGTTTTATGGCAATCTGAATTTGCTTCAATCCAGACTCAAATATAGAAATTGTTTGCCATCGTTGGTTTAGCATATTATTTCAAACAAGGAAATAAAATCTACCTATTTGTTTTACTAACATTAAGATCTCTCTTAAGCAAATGAAATTATTATCAAAAGTGGTGGACATGAATTAAACCAATCAAACAAAATCAGTACAATTTTGTCAACAGTATCAAGTTGTCACACTGTGTGTTTGTGTGTGTATATATACATATATATATATGTGTGTATATATATATATATATATATATATATATATATATATATATATATATATATATATATATATATATATATATATATATATATATATATATATATATATATATATATATATATATATATATTAATAATATTTATAAAATACTGTGCACGATACATTTATTGTAATAGAGTACGATCCTCTAAAGAACGTTACGATATTTTTTCTATTTTTATTTGCAAATCGATACAAGAACCGCAAAAGTGGATGGCGTATCAGAAATGGAAACATTTTTTCGCGAAACATGAAAAAACCTAGTAAAAAATATTAATATGAAAGTACATGAAGAAAAAGTAAATCAAATTTTGTCGTCGAACTCTCCTTGTACCTCCCCAAAAAACTCACCAACACCCTCATCAACCTGTTCAACCACCCGTGACGCTACAGTGTTATGCCCGCGGGAGAAGGAGAGAGTTTAACTGTATTGACTTTAACTGCGATATTGATACGCAGTTGAATATTCAGTTTGCAAGGAGGGAAACAGGATGCAGAATAACCGCCAACGGCTTCTCGTTCGCTGAAATGATATTTTCATCTATATTTGGCAAGAATACACACATTAGTATAGTCGCAATACTTTTCATAAATAGCGCAATAAATATTTCAATATAAATTTTTCAGTTTCAAAAAAGATAGTTGCGTTGAAAGGGAATCCATATTGATGTTCAAGACACAGACTGAAGACAAAACACTTTGGGAAAAATTAAAAATAAAAGTTGAAGAAAAAATGATGTAAAATTAGAAAATAGAGATTTATTTAATAATAAAATGGAAATATATATATATATATATATATATATATATATATATATATATATATATATATATATATATATATATATATACCATTTATTATTAAATAAATCTCTATTTTCTAATTTTATATCATTATATATATATATATATATATATATATATATATATATATATATATAAATAATTGAATGATCAATTGAAATCATTGACTGTTTAGATGATAGATACATTTACTAATTGATTGTTTGATAAAGACTTTGGTCTTATGAATAAATCAATTAATTTTTAATTGTTTGTTAAGAATTTGCTGATTCATTGATGTTTAACTAAGCGATTTGTTAATAAACAAAAGTTAACAATTGATTACTTAAATAAAATTAATTTTATTTTATTTAAGTAATCAATTGTTTTCAGCATTTTCAAAAAATTTTGTTTCTGAGATCTGTATTACTTTTTTTTCCTTTTTAATACACTAATTGAAATTATGAATGAATTGAAATATAACATTATTGATGAATGTAACATTATAGTCAATAAAGATATATATAATATATTCAACAGTTAATCAATGATTAATCTGTTAATCAATCAATCAATCATGAGTTTAATTCTTTCTTCAGAAGTACCTGTTTGTAGAGGTTTGGAATTCAATTTAGACTGTAGGGGCTTTCTTCGATATATTAATCTTTGTGAAAAAGTAATGATGTAATATCGAACTAAAAATCTTAGGAATACGAAAATCATACGGATAAGAAATGGCCTAGAGTTTAATAAACATAAAAATATTTGAATTCTTAATGATTCTAAATGCTAATATTTCACAATTTTAAAGCAGTCAGTATATTTGTATACTGTAAAGATGGCAGCTTAAGGCTGTTGTAATGTTACTATTTTTACCATCCCAGAAGTCATGGAAACTGACTTCCAGAAGGACTTTTTTTTATAAATAGCGTGTTATAGACTTTTTTTTTAAAAGAAAGTCCGGAAAATTCCCAAGCACTCACTACAATAGAACGCAGTTATTATTTCCTATAATTCTACGATTGTTGAAATCGAACACGGAAATTAACTCTCTGAAAGGTGCTGACTTACCATTAGGCTTCTGAAAGCCCCAGCTGAGGATATTTTGATACCGTACCATGTAGTGGATAACTTAAAATCTGAAAACCGCAAATTGCTTTTTTAGAGTACTTTTCATAGTTAGGGACCGTATTCACATGTTCACAAAAGAAGAAACCCGGAAAACGCGCACTACCCATCTCGTCTGAAAACAAAAATGCAGCCTTGATTTCCCGTTCTTCTGCAATGACTGGAATCGAGCCCAGTATCTTATGCTCCGAAGAGCGCTTTTCTGCTCCTAGGCCAACATCACCCTCAGTTAGTGGTATTTTGAGACTATGTTCACTAAATTCATCTTGGCCAAAATAACCTAATGGCCGAAAGCAATATTGAGTTATATTAGTAAACTAAAAAAAAAATAAATAAAGATGACTACAATATTTACAATATCAAAATGGATTGTCTTATAATTTTAGGACAATTTCAGTCATTCGAAAATAAATTTAAGCCATTTCTTTTGATACCTTACAGTTGACAATCTAAGGGCAGAAGTAAAGCCGCTTAGCATCTGCACTATAAATTAGCATCCGGAAGGATGTTTTGTAGAGAGAGGGTTAAAATCCTATGTCGCAAGGGAAGAAACTCTGAAAACTCCCAAGCACCCATCGCGACAGATATGCATGCAGAATCCAGAAGTGCAACATCCATCTCTCGTTGCTTAACGGCAGCTGGAATTAAGCCCAGGACTTAATGTTCTAAAAAGTACTGACCTACCAAATTAGTAAATAAATATATATGCTTGGAAGTCAGCAACAGGCAGCTACAGAGCCTTAGCTGCCTGTTGTAAAAGCACCTATCAATTTCATACAAGGAATGCTACGAGTTCGATCTTGACATAGCCTAGAAATCACATGTTAATATCTTTGCTCGTTAACTAGCATTTGTTTAGTGTTGATGATGTAATATAATATATAAGTTTAATATGGTGGTTGCTTTTCATGGTGCCGGCCTCACTACATATAAAATATTAGGAGAAGGCTTTCTGTTAAGAAACTTAAAATTGGCAGGAATAATTCACACTGTAAACTCAATTAAATGTATTTGTCTAGGTGATTTCTGTTTAATTTCTGAGAAAATGAGTGGTTAATTATCTAGCCTTCAATTGATGAGCAGTTTTCACACATTTCAGTAGTAGATGCTTTTTGAGGTTTGAAATCTTTTTACATAATTCTCACTTATACATGATTCTATCGAAGTAGTGGTTACAGACATAGACTTCGATAGAATCATGTATTATAAGTACATTCTTACGAGGTAAATCTAATAATTATTAAGTGGGATGTGTTGGTTCTCAATAGAATTGTTGAAAGGATATGATTTTTACCAACTTACACAAACTTCAGTTCGAGTTCAGTATATATATATATATATATATATATATATATATATATATATATATATATATATATATATATATATATATATATATATATATATATATATATATATATATATATATGATATAGATGATTTAAAACATTTTTCCTACCATGCATAAAATACAGTCCTCAACCATAAGATACTAAAATAATTTTAAATTTTAACATAAAGATTTATTTATATTTTTATTATTTGTAAAACTATTATTATTTTATTTTTGAAGAAAACAAAAATTGAATTTATTTAAATAACTTTAGTTTTTATTTTGCTTAGTTTTTATTATTTATTTAATTTATCATCATAAACGCAATAAAATTTCCTTCCTCTCCAGATCAAACTCAAAACTGAAAGAACGGATGCTCTGGTGGTGCCATCTATCGGCAGTGTCATAGAGCAAAGACGTACTTTCACCTTCGTGGTGCTCTCGTTAAATAAAAGACGTATTCTTCTGACTTAATTTCTTAGCCGTTGGTTAGCGAGCTTAGCTTATCCATAAATAAAAGAAACAAACATAATAGTATTTCCTTAAAAGCATGATGCATTCTGTTGATAAAAAAATATGAAAAATTACAAAAATAGATATTGAAAATTGTCATTTATTTGCATACTCCTTATAGTGATATGTAATTATTTTATGAATATAAACACTTTAAATTTGTTTCAAGTAGTTTAAATAACAAGAATATAAATTTGATTTTGCTTTTAAATAGAGAAGTTAAAGTTTTAAATATTCCGCAAATATCTCAAATTTTTTAAAAAAGAATTGCAAATGTTAAGGACACACCTTCGTATACATTTAACTCCAAATGTTATAGGTTAAATGAGAATTTAAAAATTGTAACTACAAATTATTTTTCAAACCACACATTCTGAGAATTTGATTAACATTAGTTTCAAGAACATTTCTTATGTACTTATCTGTGCAAATACACATCATTTCGACACATATTAGTAAATACATATATTCAAAGAAACAACATTTAAAAGCAATATATTTAATCTGTATAGTTTAAAAAATGAAAATATGGGATATTTATAAGTTTTTATTGTGAAATAATAATTATAACATTTGTCCTATGTCACTCGTTGAGCAGTTACCATAAGTGAAATGGTTTGTGGAAAATTTCCTGCCCCTTCTGATCACTCTCAAAATTGAGGGAGAGGATCATCTGGTGGGACCATCTATTGGAGGAGTTTAGAGCCAAGTCGTACTTTAACCTTCGTAGTGCTCTGGTTAAACGAAAGACGAACCCTACCGACTTTAAAAACATGGCGAGCTTGGCTTGTCCAATTGTCATTAATAACAACAACTACAATACATTTTTTAATATTCAACATTCCTTCCTTCATCTTTAACACAAATGATCTATTTCTAATTTCAATTTCCATTCTGCATTACATTATTTTTATAGTTTCTTTTGGGATTATTTAATTTGGGATAACGGTATCAACAATGTCCCATTCATACTATTATTGTCATTTTTTTATTGTTTAAATAATTCATTAAAGATTTTATGACGACTGTATACAGTGGACTTTATTCGTAGAGACAAATATACCTTATTCAAACTTCAGTATTTCAAACCTTTTAAAGAAAACGGAGTTCAATCTATAATTACTTCGTTTAATGGATAAAAAAATCAGCACAAAAATATAAAAAATTGCAATCGGTTTTTGAAATTTTCCTAAATAAAGTTTTTAAATTCGTCCTCAAAACAAAGTTTTGCTTTCATCTAGTGTTAAAAAATTCAATTATTGAAACTTAACGTTTTTATTTATTCATCTCGAAGTTGAAAGAATATATTTAATCTTTAACGAGAAATTTTTATTTAATTACTTTTTACTTATAATTTGTAATGAATAGTTGATAATTTCTTTTTTGCACAATTATGTGACGGTTACTATAGTTACAATAGAATTATTATGGTTACTATGGAAATATATAGATTCAGTGTCACCCTTTCAGTTGGAGTGGATACAATTAAATAACTGTTGTATAGCTAATTATATATTATATTTTTACATATATCAACTATATCAAGTGTACGTTGTACATAAAATACGATTTTATATTTTGATCATAATTTAAAACAGTTAATAATAATTTATATACTGATATAGATTATATATATATGTATGTGTATATAAGAGGATTTTAAATTCAGGAAAAATATACAAGGATTTAACTCTCAAATTTCTAATTCTTGCAGCGTTTATGGAATTATGTAATTTACGTGCTTTTATATATTCTATTATATTTTATATATTTATTATTTTATCAAATTTTTATAACTATTTAGTATTTAATGAAAAATAAAATGCTTGACTTTCCTGCCTTAAAATCTTAATGAGTGAATGTGAAAATAGATAAGGCAGGTATGTTACATACCTGACGGTTAACAGCGGATATTAAAGTCCGAAAACAATGAAATGTTTCTTGAGGATTTGTCGCTAACTTTGGACGTTGATATATTGAAACTGTCGACACCAGTCCAAGACAATTTATTGGGAAGATAGATATGGTTGTAAGTGAAAGGTAAACATGCTTGCCTATCAGTCATCTCTCAAGATAGCCTTTACAGATAGGAACGTCTTCAGATAATACCAACTGTGTACGTTTCAAATTACTAACAAAAGACCAGAAATTCATGGAATTATCTTTACAGCTGTATATTACCATCAGTCTGATAGAAATGGAAACGAGGCTTACCAAAGAAAGCAAATTTTATTCATTCTTCTATGATTCTATGACAACCATATAATTTTATTAAGTCAATTATTTATTGATATAAAATCTGCCACATAAATGGTGCAACTATTTATCATCTTTAATCGTATTATATTTCGTGCAAATAATACATCCATATCTTTATTTAAGAAATATTCTATCTTATCTCAGGAGCGATGACTTTTACCACAAAATCATTTGAATCGTGAAAGAAGGCACTTGTATTATTGTAACAACTCTAACAATAATGCGAAAGGACCTGCTTGGTTAGGGCGTTGATTCTCATTATCGGAAGGCAGTCAGTTCGAATGCCGATCCAACTGAAGATCCGTCTTCTTCGATAATGGAGTCTAAGGCACGTGTAAATATGCCGTGGTCCCAAAGTCCTGTATATGAAATCATACATCTGAGTGTGGCATGCCAATTTTGGGCGTCTTCTGCCTGGTTCCAGCTTCTAAATTACGAAAGACCCCTTTCCGAGTTAGGATGGCACACCCACACAATATAAAGGGTCATTACTTTCGTCTCTTGTAGTGCTAAAACATGGATATCTTTGTAACCAGCCACAATACAAATAATAACAACAAAATTTCAAACAGCATTTTGTCTATTATATTTGCTCCATATTACTTTGATGTATTCTTTTTTTATTTATGGTAATTTGCCTATACCACCTTTAATAAGATGCTTCCATTCACATAATCTTTTTGGAATGCTAGAATTTTTTTTCTAAAAATAGATCGTCACTAAACGACAACCACGAAATGTTTCGAAACTTGGACAAAAATTATTATGAATTTGAAAATTAGTTTATAAGGATTATTAAATAATATTATAAGGAGTATAGATTTTAGATATATACAATTTAATGACACTTAATTCTATTTTATTAACACATTTAAGTGCCATTTTAATTTATTTATATTAATGCTAGACGCATTTTAGGATATGCAGATGAGGTTTATTTTAGGAATTTTCTAAACGAATTTGAGTCTAATTTTATTCTTTGGGTTACCTTGATCATAGCATACATTATTCATCCTAATTAACATAACATCAAAACTAATAACAACTTCGGATAATTTATTTCTTATCATTGCAGTTTAATGGTTACTCATGTAAGTTTTCCCCAGAAAATATTTAATGCTGTGGATAAGCTTACTACCAAATGAGTATCTTTAAACATGATCATACGTAAAAAAAAGTTCGTAAGACATGCTTAATATAAAAAGCTTAATCAACAAAATAATGACGGATTTACACTCTGACATTAATAATATTTTCAAGTGCGACCAATTAAGCAAAAGCTTTCGAAAGTCAAAATTTGAGAATGTACGTAAAAACTTAACAGTCAAATCTCAGAACTTTCATCTAACGATTTTTTTAGCCATTCAATTTTAGTATTATCTGTGCATGCGGAAAAGAGAACTTTTCTGTGCCAATCTGCTGTCCATTTTAGTATTTCATGGTACTTATTGAGATAGAATATTAACCATTGAATCATATTAAATGCTAGTTGAAGTGTTTTTGAGTGGAATGATATCCTTTACTTTTTCCTGGATAATATAGGCAAAGACAAGTATAGAAACATCTTTATCAATAACTGAAAGTAAATATACCAATTAACACAATTTTATAGCAAAGCCTAATATCCGACGTATATACAAACGGGAATTGTCGCACGTAAAAGATAGTGGTTGCCATGTTCCTCAATCATTGCGGCATGGTGATGGTGTAAGGAAAAGGATGGCAGCTCATGTATCTTCTCCGTGCCTTGACTGTGGTTCAAAATTATCAGACCATTTGCTACGTTTAGCTGCTTTTTTTATCAAAAGAAAACTTATAACAAATAAACAATAAATAGCATTAGTATTAAGAAACACTTTCGGAGCAATTTTTTTGAAATACACTGCATATGCATATTGTAACCACATTTTCTTACCTAATTTTACAAAACATTAATTTTGTGGTAATAATATTTGATGTATGCCTATATTATTCTTCAGAAATGTTAAACATGTATACAATTTTAAGCCTTTTTTTTAAGAAACTATAAAAGTCCTGAATCAAAATCCATCAAACTCATTTGAAAAAAAAATTAATACCAAATAATCTATATGTTGTTATCTAATCATGAACTAAAATCTTAAGTTTTTGTTAAAAAAAAAGGAAAAATATTGGCCAGTTGAATATTTATGCTGAAATTTTAGCCAAATTTTCTGTGCCATTATTCGATTAACAGGCCATAATTTGGGAAATATTTAAGTGATTAAAATTCCTTTTGTACATTGTCTAGAAAGCAATATACAGATTATGCTCATGAAATTTCATAGCGATATTATTAAAATATTTTGAGTTATCATTTTGAAGCGGGCCAATTATAGGCAAAAACCAATTCTGAGAAAATCACATTTAAATATTAAGGTATCGTGTCTTATTAAGAAATTCTCATATTTGCTGATTAATTATTTTATTTGATTTGCCGATTGATTTCCGGAAACTTATTTATTTTATATATCTTTTAAAAGCTTACTAAATTTATATTTAAAAATTAAATACTGTTTAAACTAAATTTTAACATCATTCTGACCCTTTAAACGCCCACTTCCGGTGCCTTAAATGTCCACTTTTGGTTTCTTAATCTTTAAGAAATCCTTCATATCTCGGAATCTAATTAACGTAGAGACAAAAACAAACCTGTTTTAGAAAGCTATTTAAATTTCTTATTAAACGAAAGAATAAAGTAAATTTATCATTTTGTGGTCGCAATTGACTCGTTTTCAATGTGTACGAGTACCTTAACTTAATTTAAGCCTTTAATTAATTGATTCCAGTAGCAGAGTAGAAACTAGATACTATCGAAACAAAAGTATCTAATAACGACGAATCTATTTTAATTATTCCAAAGCAAAAAAATATTTCTTCAAGCAACATTAAATCATTTATCGATTTTTTATGAAGAGTATCTTGAACTAATTTAACAGTACAAAAGGGAAATGAATTCAAATGAAAAGAGGAAGGAACAGATTCTACAAAAACAGGAACTTATTGATTGCTAAACAGAATTAAGCCTCATAATAAGCTGTATGGTTCAACAAACCGCGATAATAAATGGTACGCATTAAAAGCAGCGCTCGAAATACGAAATGCACGTGGCCGCTCTTTCATCCCCAAAAGGGATTGCGGGGGACAATGCAGTGATCGTGCTCTATCGGACTGTTTGATTTACGATGGCAATCTCAACATTTCTACTCGATTTAGGATAAAAGAAGGGAGATTTTTTTTGAAAAACAAAATTCATTCAATTTTAAGCATCTACTGAAGTAGGGATTTTAAATTCCAATTTCCCTATAGAGCATCGTAAAACATAAGAAACACTCATAACTCAAATAAAATCATTATGTTTGTGTGTGTGTACCAATATATATATATATATATATATATATATATATATATATATATATATATATATATATATATATATATATATATATATATATATATATATATATATATATATATATATATATATATATATTCTCTCTAGATTAAGGATGTTAATTGAAAAGTTTTCTAGATTTTTTCTCTTTGAAATATTATTATTAAAAAAAGTACTTTTCGTAAATAATGTAACAAAAATATAGTTTGTAAATAGTACTAATTCTAAAGGATGAAACCTGAATACTGAATAGATTTAATCTGTAGCTTAAAACTATCCCATGTGTTCACAGACAGAAAAATCAATTAAAGGTAAATTTATTCATTTATTTTTTGGTGTTATTATAATAACAGATCTCACAGAATTCCATTACTAAGTAAAGTATGTCTTAAATTGACATTAGTATGCTTAAATTTATACAATATTAAATAACTGCCCTACTATACATATAATATATTAAAAAATACAAGAAGATTCATAAGCATTATGAACACACTTACAGAAATTTGGAATTGGTTATTTAAACAAATGAATGTATCCTCATTTTTTTTGACGAACCTGGTAACAAAATTTAACTGAAACGATAAATTAATTAATCTAAACTTATACACTAATTTTATATAATAATGCATGAGGAATTAATTTTGAAAAATATTACAATTTAATTTTATGCCTTATTTATTAAAGATTTGCAATTTTTATTAAGGATTTTTCCTATAATTTGTAATTATAAGTGATATAACCTACAAATTTCTTTTGTTTATTAGATTTATTTCTTTATTTAAAATTTTTATATGTCTATGTTAACTATAAATTTTATCTAAGCTAAGTCAATATAAATCTTAGTTTTACATTTTATCTAATAATCTTTAATTTTATAAATTTAACATTTTATTTAATCCTCTTAAAAATAATTAAATATTTTTATGTTTTCGGCTAAATTTATTTAATTACTTCATCGTATACTTTTAAAAAATAAATTAAGAGAACAAGAAATTATTTCCTCTTAATTATTTTCATTTAAAACATATAAATTTTAATTCATAGAGGAATAATACTCTTATGAAATCGATAAAGTTATTATGTAAATATTACACAAATACATTACATAATGTAAAATCTGTGAGTGATTTAAAAATATATATTTAAAAATTTTCTTATTACTTAAAACTTTATAAACGTGATTTATGTGAAAGACAAAGCTTAAGTGTATATATTTTTCCTTAAATTTAAGTAACATTGAAAATATACTGAATAAATATACAAATTCAAAACAAGTAAATTAATTTTTATTTTGGAATTTTTATCTTAATAAAAATTTTAACCACACATAAGGTTTATTTCTTTTATGTAAGCATATTTTATATGATTCTTTGAATGGTGGCTATTTCATTTCCCTAAAAATGAATGTGAATTTTAATTACCATGCACGAACGTGTGTGTGTGTATAGTAAAGAGAATCTTTGATTTTATTAAAAATACCTACTAAGGCCTGTTTAGAAGTTTAGAATATTTTTTGGGTAATCCTAATGATAATTTAACTAAATTTGTAACCAATGTGAAAGTTAATCATAGAATAATTTTAATAACCAGTAATAAATATTTTTGCACATAATAACACTTTAAATATATGTGGAAAAATATCATAAGCAATATTTTTAATCAATAATGTTTATCATTGTATAATAAATGAACAATAAAGGAGGAAATTCGAAGAGAAAATTATTGAAATTTATTTTTATGTTTAAGCAATTTTTTCAATTTTGAATTTTGAAAAATATGAAAATTCTAAAATTAATTAAAATTATTCTCTGACGTATATTTGATTATATAAATTTAAAAAATGAATTCTGCTATTTTTTTCCAGCTAAAAGATGAAATTTACTAACACTATAGTTCATCTACAATTGTGTTTCAGAGGTCATTGTTAGAGTGTGTAACAAAATCCTACATATTGTTTGAATTATTAAATTCCAATTTCATTTTGTTACAAAGTTAATTTTCTTCTCTAAAATAGACGCAACCTTCTAACCACATTTGAATATCTAGAACAAATAAAATAAGTTTGCGTAGGAAAATGCCAATATTTTAGGTACTAAAAGGAAGTATTGATTTGAAGATAATTCTTTTTTCTGTTTCTCTAAAAAATATTCTTCAATGCAAAATTCGAAAACGCTCGGAGCATTTTCTTGAATTTCAGCAAATGTCATTTTACTTGGTAAACAATGTTATTTTCATTGGAAAAACATTTAGGATATTTTATTGTTAGTATTTCAATAAGGACTGTTATTTCCCCTTTTGGAAGCAGTTTTAAGCGTTCATAGAAAGGCAAACTATCAAAACAGAGTTTTTAAATAAAATATCAAAATGATATGTGTGCATATACTCTGAAAGTGTTTGATCTGAATTCTTAAGCCTAATACATCAAACGATAAATTAGAATATCGATTAGCATTTCATTTCAGTTTAAATTATTAAAATATCGTTCGATAAGTAAAACATTTAATAATTATTTATATGGCGAGTGCAATATGTCAAAGTAAATCATGACCAATAAACATTTTTATAACAACAACCATAGTATTATTTTCTTATATTTTCTTGCACAAAATATATTAGGAATGGTATCTCCCATATTCGCTATATTATGTAGTTTTATTTAACTTTGTGTTTCGTAAAAGTAGATTTTATTTTGAGAGTTGCATTTCATAATAAGTAAATAAATGTCAGTAGAGTTAAGTTGTAATCTAAAAAATTAATTAAATACATGCATTTAATCAAAAAAAACTCGTAAAATTAAAAAAGATCTTTAATCTCAAATTGTCATTTAAGTTTAATTAGTTGAGAATATATCTTTATCAATAATTCTTTTTAAAGTTGAAATACAAATTTTATTGGATTTTTTTTCTTACATATTTGGTAGCTGAAAATAAGTGTGATACAATATATATTAAGCAATTTATTTCAAAGAAAAATATTGCTCTATTAATAAGGTTTACCATATTAAATGTATGGAAATTAAATGGTGTGTTGAATATATTAAGAGGTGTGTCTCTATCAAAAAATTGTTTAAATAAATCCTTCATGTGTTGTAAACATCTTATTGTATACATTTTAAAATAATGATAAATACGATATATTTTGAATGCATTGAACACTTTAAATTATGCTTTTGAAAAAGTCAATAGAATAAAAACTCTATCAGGTATTATGAAACTTTAATACTGCATAACTGTAACATAATAATATTTGGTGTTCTAGATGCTTCGTACGATGTCTTCAAAAAGATTGACCTTTAGGCGTTTTAACTTTATAAAATAAGCTTGGAAGAATTTTAATACCTGTCTTAAAAATCCTAAATACATTCCACCAACATCTGTCTTCTTTTAAATATCCAACACAGTATATTTGAGTGAGAATTTTCTATAAGATAATCTTGAAATAATTCCATAATAAATACTCTATTGAGCTGTCATTAGGCATCCTAAAAGAAACATTAGAGTAGAATTTCAGCTTTTTTATATCTTATGATTAAAAAAAGGATTCAAATACGTCAGAGAAATAAGAGATTAAAAAGAAAATGGAAGAAATTACGGTAAAAAAAATTTTAGGCTTATATTTCAAGTAGTTTTAGTACATCTTCAATTCATTTAAACTGCATAAATATTAAAGATGTATTAGAGTTCAACAACGGATTGTTGTCAATGATTTGGGATGAATTAAATCTAGGGACAATGTTTAAGTCACAATCAAGTCTGAATATCAGCTTTTCCTCTTCTTTAAAATTTTATGCTCCAAGAAAAATATGCTCTAACTACTGACAATTAACCTATATGAAACTCATCAAGTCAAAGGTCTTTAGCTGGTCAATATTGCCATAGTTATCTTTACAGATGTGTTATTTGGGATACATAGAAAGATAAATGTTAATGCAGTGTAGTAGCGATTAGAGATACTATCATGTTAGGTGTTCTATACTTTAACTTCCAATCTCTTCTAAACATCCTTACAGCAAGCAAAGAGAACAAGCCAGCTAATATTGTGGAACTTTTTCAAGAGGACCATCTTTAACTTGTCAAAACTGTTCGAATAATGTTTGGATGTTTATCGTCATGGATATATTATAAAACATATCAGAAAGTAATGTTACAACCATTTAAACTACTATCAAAGAGAAGTGGTTTATACTTTAACTTTTTATACTATTTCTAAGTTTACAAACTAAGGAAAGTGTCTATATGCATTAACTAGCTAGTACATAAGTCCAGTTAATGTACATATTTACGTTTGAATTATAAAAATGATAGTCATTTGTTGGATCAGGAACAAAATAATTATCTTTAGGAAAATGCTTATAATTTCTAAATTTTCAATAGCATCTTTTTTGCCAATATTTGTAAGTTACTTTGAAATAAATATAAGAAATGTAGTTCTATTTTTATATACTATTCCTTTATTTTTCTGGAAATATTGATATGTAAATTCTTCCATAAAATTCTATTACATTTTTCTCTGAATTTTTTTAATCTGCAAAATATCCAATATATCAGTAAAACTTATATCCAAATTATCAGTTAAATTTCTCACGTTTAAAAAAATTCTGTTTCTTTTATCTAAAATAACTTCAAATTTTAACCTATCAAATAATTTTGAAACGAATCTTTATCCTTTATCTTTAAGGAATAATTAAATTTCTTAGTTAATTTTGACACAAGTTTTATATCATCAATTTTTTCTTTTGCTGCAGTATTATAATGCAATTTTAAAATTCATTTAATTATTAATCTAAATTTTAATTTCAGTGTGAAAAATAAGTTTGATGAAATTTTCTTAAAATAAAATAATTAAAAAGTGAAAATAAAATTTGTTAGTTAAATTCACACTGTTGAAAAACGAATGTGAAGCGATTTTATACTTACAAAAATGTAATTTTTATCATATGAGAAAAAATTTTGGTTTTTAAAAAAAATTCAAAAATGTAGTCATTTGTTACAAGCATTTGTGATTAGAATCCTCAGCACAAACTAAAGTATAAAAAATATTAAATATACTTAAATTTATACACATTAGAATATTCCATATTTTTAAATTCTGTTATTGTATAATTGAAGCTCTCTTAGACCTGGTATTGGAATAAATATTTACTTGTTCGCAAATGGAGCGTTTTTTTCTAATGTTGGTTTTAATTGTTTTTACTTATTATTTTTTGTGTGAGAGTTAATTTACATAGACACTGTAGAGATGAAAAATATTATTTATGTATTCAGAAAGAACGAAATGTATTGTTAATAGATTAGGAAGAAAAATATTATTTATGTATTCAGAATATACTTTTCATTATAACGAAAGAGTTTAAATAACATTTTAATAATATTCACTTTTAGTACTTCTTAAATAAATAGCTTTAGTAAAAAAGTTTTAAATTGACTTTTAGAGTAAAAATCTATAATAATTTATTTTCTTCCTACACATGAAAGATATCTCGTAATTTAGTGTAAAAAACTAATTTATTTAAAGTAATAAATACATATTTTAACTAAAATATAATTTTGCATCACAAATTATTAATAAAAACTTTAAAAAATTATGTTTTTTATGTATGAAAGTTTAAAAGTAAATGCTAAATATTTTCTCAGTTTATAATACTTCTTTAAATACGGAGTTAGACCGTAAGTGGTTGATATTTTAATTTTGGATAGTTTTTCGCTTAAAAATTATAATAAAATTCTTTTTCGACGGAGTTCCATCAGTTAATTTATAAACTTTAGTCTATGAAGTTAGCATTGATTAATTAATAATATTTTAACAAATTATACATTGATTTGCTTATATTTTATTTCTTTCGTGTATTTTTAATGATATGCTTCAGTTGCTTTGAGTTAAATATTTATTCTAATATCTTATAATATAATGATAATTATAAATTAAAATAAACTAAAATTGATGAAAAAATAAAGTATTTTTTATAAAAATATACTTATTATGAAAGTATTTATATTACATCAGAATAAAATATGCTTAATCTCATAGTACAATATTTTTCAATTGATAAATAACGTGTTTTCAGGTGATAGAAAATAAATTCAAAAGTAAATATCTAATAAATAATCTGTATATTTCTTTCATTAAGTATTATTTAATGATTCTTTATGAAATATATATATATATATATATATATATATATATATATATATATATATATATATATATATATATATATATATATATATATATATATATATATATATATATATATAATTATATATAATTTTATTATTTCATTAATTATTACTTATATTTTGAAATACATAAAAAATTAAATCATTTTAAATCGTGATATTTCTGCTTTAATTTTTTTAAAAAAATATTTGCATGCAGAAGTTTAAATTATTTGCCTTAATTCATATTATTTTAAAAATAAATTTAAAATATTTTTTTAATATTTTATAAAGAAATCGGTGGCAGTAGAATAGCTGCTATTCCGTTTTATATACCCATATAGTAAGGGGAAGATCATTGATCCTTAAATCCCTCCATCTCACTCTCTCCCTCACACCCCTCTACTCTTTAGACTCTACCGCGAGAACTACGAGAGTAAGGACGTGTGACGTCACTGAAGCATCGTCATCATCATCATCATCACACGGAGTGCTGGTCTCGGGAAGCAGCATTTATGCCCTTGGCGGCAAATGCCGAAATTTGGCGACATTTTAGGTTCAAAGTGTAGCTCCAACTAGATCGATGCATAATATATTATTTATAAGACATAATTAAAGGATGTTGTTGGCAAGTAAATAAAGTTATAATTTACAATACTGAGTTGATTTAGACACCAACTTATCATTAATATATAAAATGCATACATTCAAAGTTATTTTATTTTTATTATCATTAAGTAATTTTTAAACTATCACATTTAAATTATGAAAGTGCCTTTCATAACCTGAATATTACAATATAATTTTATAAGATATCTATTGGAAATGAATATAGATTTTTTAGACAAATTAAAGGAATTTATTTAAATGAAATTTATTAAATATTCCAAAGTTAGTTGCCATTATTAAGAATAGTTATGATGAATTTCAGTTTTAAATTTAATAATACAACTCTTTTTTATTACTATCAAAAATGTTACATAAATGTATCAGCCATAAAAGCCTCAAGAACTCGAAAATAATTTTTCTATGGTTCAATTTAAATTATTTCTCAATCCCAAATTAAATTAATTTTCTAATTATTTCAGTTCCTAAAGTCATTTTTGTTGTTTTTAATATACATTATTGTTCTAAAAGTTTTGAAACCTAGAAAGACAAAAAGTAAAATAAGATTTTGTCAACTATATGTTTAATTCGAAAGTATTTGGCTTTATTTCATGAAAGTGAATGAAATAATTAACTTTGCAATTGATAACTTTTCAAAAAATTATATGTATACAAAGTTAAAGCAAGAAGAAATTTTAATTCCATTAAGAATTCGCAATTATATGTATAGATATAATAACTTAAATATCGTTGTTAATGAAATCGTTGAATTTTCTCAGTACAAAATTTAAGTACGAAAAATAAAATTTAAAAACTTATTAATTTTAATTTATATCACTCATTCAAAATGCTTATATATAAAAAATTATCTATTACCAATTTTCTTATAAAATTCTTACCATTTAAGATCGATGCAATACATCTTGCCATACAAAAATCTATCTCTCTATCTATCTATCTATATCTATATATATATATATGTATATGATAGTATTTATTATAGTATTTATTTTGGAATAATTACGGTGTTAAATTATACTGTGTTTAAAATTGTCCAAATATTTAAATTTAATAATATTGTTATCATTTTGAAGTTTAAAAAATTAATGAAATAAAATAATTAATTTTAATGTGGTAAATACACTTCTATCAAAACTCGTACGATTTTCTTGTTCTTAAGCAATGTCTAACTGAAATTTATTGCCCTTGGAATAGAATGTACTTTCGCCACATGCACTCATTCTCGCCAAGCTATTTTAGTACAACCCTAGCAGGACCCACTCGCTGACTGCGGTGTTGCCACTGTTGTAAAAAGGAGCGAAAGAAAGAGAGTAAATTAAAATTGAATAAATAAAAATACGAATCGACAAGAGATCTCAGGGAGCAGAAAACTACTGTATCGTACGTGCATCAGGCTGTGAGCGAGAAATCACGAGTGCAAAATTCAAGGTGTTGTTGCAGAATTCCCTATTTTAGGGAGAAAGGGAAAAGTCTAGAAAATCTTATTTTGGAACCAGCTACCACCACTCCTTTATATGAACGTGCCGATATGCCTACCGAGCGGGGACTATGGCGGTCGCTTTGTGGATTGCGATTGGGATTATCTAGAAATGTTTTAAAGGATAACCGGTAATTTCAGAGATTCCCTTTTCCTTTTTTACCCTCCAAATGGAGGGAGAAATCCTGAAAATAGGACGATGAGGGATTTTCTAATCCGGAAAGAGCGAACCTGCTATTTCCGGGAATATTCGTGAAATTCCAACACTGAAGCCTGAGGGTAAGTTTGTTACATTCAAATATGTTATTTACAATTTTTCCAAATTGTTATTTTACAGATTTCCTATAGCAATATATGTGTGAATACATTTCAATGACTTTAATACAAGGATATAGTACACTTTTAAATAATGAAATGAAATGTTTCGAAAAATTTTTATTAAGCAATTCAGTATATTTACATGTTAAGTTGCTTTATGAAATTTGTTAAATAAAATTCATATATAGAGGAATTATTTGTTTAAAATACTATTCCATTATATAAATGAAATTATAAAAATATTTTTTTATTATAATTTAAGAAGAAATGCAGTGCGTAATTTTGCTATTTTCCTACGTATGTAACTTTTGTTTCCTATAAAGATTTGATATTTTTTATTGTACCTACGAAGCGTAAACTGAAGTTTGTTTCCCTGCCACGAAATGTTGATGAAGGAATAACAGTTTTTACAGAAACTCTTTTCTTAATAAAATAATAATATGACAAATATTAAAATGAAATAATATCGCTATATCTTATGCGAATAATACATTTAAATAATTTTATCAAAATTTGTTGTAGAAAACATTACTTATTAACTGAAACAATTTTTAAATAATTTAACCATTTGTAAAGTGGAAAAGTTAAAGGAATAAAAATGTGTGTGATAGTAAAACATAAATTCAGATTACTTTAATGTTTAACGAGTGAATCATAGCTATGAGTGTAAAATTTTTAATGAATTATTGTAATATTCAATTAATTAATAATTATTATTCCTAAGATAAAAAAATTTATAAAATGCAATGCAATTAAATGATTAACATGAATTTCATAAATTATGCAGAGCAATAAGATTATACATGCAAAGTAAAGATAAGTATTCCCTCAAATCAATAACAATAAAATGTAACAAATAGCATAATTCACGCAAGAATCAAAATAATAAAATAGGGTATTCGGTGAAATATTTACTATAGCCATGTTTATAATAATTTATCAGTGATTGAAGCACTTTTTGCATATTATCATTATATTTTTGTCACATCATACTCCACTGGTTTGACGATGATAAATTAATAATGAAATATTATTTAAATCATTTATAGAAATATTCATAAATTTTGAACATTTATTTCAGGAATAACAAAAAGAATTGAGATTAATAACAATTATTAAAAAATATAAATTAAAGCATATTCCCTGCATATTTACTACAATTTTTGATATTAGCTTATTTAGGGATGTGTGTACAATCCTAATATGGACCTCACTTATTTGAATTCCTTTAATTATGATAAATGCTGCTTTTATTAATAATAGAAAATAATAATTTTGCATTTAAGTTTTAACTTGATGATATTTTCTCACAAAATATTATTAATAATATTTATTAATACAGATGCAGTATTCTTTTTTAATATTATTTATAAGATTCGTAATGTTTCCATACAAACGATAAATTTATTTCCAAAATAAATGAATTAAGGGCATACTTTCAATTATGTAGGCTTAATATTGTAATTCAATATTATTGTAATATTGTAACTATATACATGTAACTATATATTGTAACTATATATATTATGTAGGCTTAATATTGTAACTCATATAAAACTAATTGTTTTATATCAGTTTAATATATAATAAATTGTCTTTTAAAATAAAAATAAAATTTTTATTTAAAAATTCCTTAAATACAAATAATAGCTACTAAATCTTTCTTAAAAAAGAAAAATCATTAGAAATTAAGATTTTTTCCAAATTGTATAATAATAAAAGAAGAAATATTCACACTTTAAGTATATCCAATATTATAATTTTTGAAAGGAAAAAGTTTTATATAAAGGATGATGTTATTTATCAATTAATGATAGCATTTATTATATTTTATATCTATTTGTTTCGGATTTATCTTTAAATTTTTAAATATTAGAATATTAGTAATTTTCTTCATTATGTGAATATTTATATGTTAGTCTATTAATATTATTTGTAATAATTAATAATATTTTTATGATTTTTCTCTTTTCAAACAGGTGGATTTAATATAAACTGTAAAGATAATGTTTTGGCAATTTAAGGAATTTAAACCCTTACAACACCATTGGAATTTAAAAAGCTTTATTAAAATTTTTAGTATAAGAAAAATGCTGAAAACATTTTAAATATATAAATTATTCTTAGAAAAGCATTAATCAATGATTTTTTCTTTAATTTTTATTCCTTATAATTTAAATTTTTCCAGATTTTTTATTATACATTCAAGGAAAGCTGGAAAAAAGTGTTATTTTTTAGAATTATTTTTTTTATTACTAAACTGTTATTAAGATAATAATATTGTATATTACAAGAAATAGAAGCTGGGGATCAAAATAGGAAAATTATTTCTTTTAATATATTAATATATTAAAAGAAATAACACTTAAATAGATCTGCTTATGATGTAAGAAACTATTGTCATATTTCTAATAAATGCTGATGAATTATTTGACAGTAGTGACATATTTATAAATTAACGAAACAACCAAAAGCGCAAATTGTTATACGAAGTGTAAACTGAGGTTAACTTTCCAGCAAATATTTGTTTCTGAAGAAAAACACTTTTAACAGAAGATTTCTCTCTTTAAAAATGATTTTCTTAAAATTAATTCTGACCAAAACGTGGGAACTACCACCATAAATTAATAGGTGTTTTTTTTCCGTCTCTTTTCGTAAAGAATTTATGCAAAATATATTTTGCATATATTTTTCATATAAATTAACAAAAATAAAATATTAAAATAATAATAGTACAAAAATTGGAATGAAATAATATTACTTTATAATTACTTAATGATACGATAAAAATTAAAATGGGTGAGAGAAAAATAAGATTACTTACTATACTACAGAAGACACGTTTCAAAATTCAATCAAAATATGTTGAAGAAAAACAGAAATAAACTTTTTCATAGAGTTTTGATAAATTGGAAATCTTACAAAATGGAAAAATTTTAAAAATGAAAGCTATCATTATACACAAAATTAAGTTATTTTTAAATTTTAAACTGTGCAGCATTGTTATAAAAATTTTTTAAATGAATGACTATAAAATTAAATTATATAATAATAATAGTTCTTAAGGTAAAGAACATTTAAATAAATTTAATTTAATTGAAAGCCTAGTTATAATTTTCTGAACTTTAAAACTAAACCAATGAAAATGTGAAAATAAATAGTGTGTATGTGTATCTTACTACAAATAAATAACCTTAAATTATAAAAAAAATTAGCATAATTCCTCTGAATAACATACTAATAAAATCAAAACTATGTTCAATTATATACTTACAATAACTTTGTTAATTTATATTATTATTAATTAGATTTATTTCCAACATTTTATCATAATATCACCAACTATTTGTTATATTGTTTTCATTTGGAATGATGACAATTTTTATTATAAAATGTTTTTTATAAAATCATTAATTAAATTACACATAAATTTTGAAAATATTTTTAAAGAATAATAAGAGTTGGGATTTATTTATGATTTCAGTCTATAAGAATATGTGTACAATCTTAATAGTCTGTATATGTATAATATTGTTTTTCATGATTTTTACGTTCTTATATTCTAATGAAATAGAATAATAATTTTTAATTTATTTTCAATTTAAAGATGTTTTCACTCAATAAATTTATTAATACTAAATTTAGAACTCTATTTTACTATTGTTTATAAGACCCATCAAATTTCGATTCAAACATATTTCCAAAATAAATGAACTAAAGATATGGTTCGAAATGACGTTTTGCAAAATATCAATAATAGAATAACATGAAGGTATAAATGCTGTCAAATGTGTTTCTAAGAATTATCCGTGCGTGTAGAAATTCATAAATAGCAAATAAAATCATAATCATTGTGATATTTATGGCTTTTCCTTGTATTTTAAACAAAAAATTATAATTTATCATTATAATTTTCTATTTTAGGCTAAGATAGAATAAACTATGAAGATTTTAAAATTGTTTCTTAAATAACATATTAATACATGATGAAATATTAAATATCAGAAGGAGTTACATATATTTACAATATATTCTAAATATATGTAAATATATATCTAAATATATTATATTATACATTTTCTGAAATATTAAATGTACTCAAAATGAGTTACATATATTTGGTATTATTGTTTTTGAAAAAAGGAAATTATTTATATCAGTTATTTATAATATTTATTAAATTTAATATCATATGATTCAAGTTCATAGTTTAATTATTATTTATATTATTAACGGTTTTTATCGTTATAGGAATATTGTAAATTTTTATCTGCGTTACCGCTACTTATAATAATTAGTAACATTTAGTGATTTTTTAACAGTTTTACTTAACATAGGCACAATCTATTTTAGTGTTCACAGCAATTTACAGAATTTATATCTTCACAATTTAAAAAAATTGAAATAAAAAAAAAACTAAAAATAATATATCTCTACTCACAATTTTTAAAAGATGCTGGTAAAATCTTAAGGATATAAAATATTGTTCGTAAAAAGACATTAATATAGTCTTTTCTTTTTTTTTTTATTTCTCATTTGTTCAATTTTTTTCAGATTCATTTTTTAAAATACTTCTTTTTTTAATAGTAAAATATTTTTAAAATGGCCTTAATATTATACTTTATCCCTTTATCACTATCTTCTACTGAAAATTAAAAGTAAAAAATTAGCAAAATGATAAATTAATATCTGGACGTTATTTTGTGATGCATTAATTTTATGAAATATTTAAAGATAACATATTTAATAAGCGTTTATGGTTCTGAGTATTACGACCCTTTCATTAAGGCGTTTCGACACCATGTAGATCAAAATAACAATCAATATCTCATAAAATGTTTAAATATCCAATGGGTATTACTTTTTGGAATTTTTTTTTAAAAATAAATTATCTATTACATTCTTTTTCCATAAATTATCAAACTTATTTTTCTTAAACTTTCATAAACTATCTATCACATTCCTTTACCATAAATTATCAAGCTTATTTTTCCTAATTTTCCCTAAACTATCTATCACATTACTTTTCCATAAATTTTCTACCATACTTTTCCTAACTTTCGATAAGTTATCAATCATATCGCCAGAAATTAAGCTCATGGTGAAATATCTTTTCAAATGAAAGTCATAAAGAATGCTGAAATACAACATTCATTTCTCGTAGTTCAATTGCACACTGGGATTGAACCCGGTACCTTCCATTTTGAAGAGCAAGATTACGTTACAACACTCTTGGGATAAACGAATTTATTTTATTGATCATGAAAGGAAAGCAACAAAATACTAGAATAAAATTGATCAACTCGATACATATGCTAGAAAATTAACTTCACAGAAAACATTCAGTTGTTAAATTTTATTTTGTAATTTAAGAATTGAATATTTTTATTAATTACTTAATTTTTATACTTTTTCGTATTTGCTCATAGTAATGCAGAATAAACATGGTGGAAAAAACAACATTTTATGTGCTTCAATGCATTTAAATTTTATATTATGTTTATAATTAATCCTAAATATTATTTTTTCTAATAAGCCTAATAAAAAGCAATTTTTAAATTTATGCAGATCACAATCTTTATAAATAATAGCATACAAAAGAAATTTAATTAATAAAGAATTTATAATAAAATTTTTTGCAAAATTTATGTCTCTATTTTGATTTTATTTAAAGCTTTGAGCCATATAAAAAGTGCCCATGAATGATTATGTAAAAAGTACTTATTTTGTACAGTTAAATTCTGCATATTATTTATATAAATTAAATATTTACATGCAAAACAGAGAAAAATATTTTATTTTATAGATTTTAATGAAATAAATTGTGGCATTAAATTACATCTCGAAACAAAAATAAGAGATTATTAAAAACTTTGTAAATCAAAATCATAAAAATTTAAACAAATTCCTTTTATTGAAAGTATAAATTATTTCTTAGAATGTTTTACCCAGTAATCTCAGGAGAATATAAATTTGTTGAAAAAAGTATTCTTAATGAATTGAAATAATTGTCACTTATCAGCATTTGCTGAATTAATAATTTATATTTTAAAATGGTATTTAACAACAAGGGAATTAATTTAGTTTGCGTTTACACTCTAAGGAAATTTTTACTTCAAAGGGATTAACTTGACGAGTTTACTTCAAACATTACAAATAACCAAGCCCGAAACTAAAAATCGAACCGATTAACTAGGGAACCAAATGCCAAATCGCTAAAGTTTCAGCTTTCATTTTAGGCACTGAGATTTATGTTAGCAATCTAAGATTCATCAGTGGATGCAAGTCATTCTTTGAAGTGGACGGTCACAGGTTCGATTCTAGGTTATGTCGAACAATGGGAGATTAATATTTTTTCTTTCATTTCCTGGATTTCTGTATGTGTAAACACTCAGAAGTTTTCTAGGTTTACTTCTTGGTGACACATAGATATGACCCCAAATCAATAAAAATTTCTTTTGATGAATAAATCTTATACATGCTAAAAATTTCACTAAAAGTTTCAGTTTGCGTTATTATACTTAAAAGTAATAAATCATTGCAATGTTAATTAAAAAGATCCAAAAAATAAAATAAATACTTTTTTAAGAGAATAAATCATATTTTGACTTAAAAGATAACAAATTATATATTAATCCTCTCTCAGTTTATATTACATTAAAAGATTAATAATAAGTACAGGAATATGCAGGTCTTCGAAGATCTTGTAAATATGTTAAAAAAATGCATGCTACTTTAATGAAAACGATATAAATTCTTATTTTCTTTTTAAAATTTGACTCTTACCGTATGATTTAGTTGTAATTAGAATATTCTATAGTAAAAATAATTTCATAACCTTTTCATTTCCTCCTTTACAATTAATTCAGAAAAAATTATAACAATTAATTAATCTCATCGATTAAAAATAAATTATAGATGCAAATTTTAAGTCGGGGAAATTTTAATGATGTACAAATTAAAAATTTAATATATATATATATATATATATATATATATATATATATATATATATATATATATATATATATATATATATATATATATATATATATATATAAGGTAGCTAATATACTAAATTTTAAAATTTTAGGTAGTGATATTATATAATAATATATATATATATATATATATATATATATATATATATATATATATATATATATATATATATATATATATATTATATATATATATGCTATTTTATTAACTATATAAATTTTATATAAAATTAATAGTTTGCTTGATACTTTAAAAAACTTATAAGTAACTTAAAAATGTTTATCTGAGATTATTGCTTTCTTTTTGGATTGTCATTTAAAATATTCTTTCTCTATTTGAAAGGCAATAATTTATATTTCACTATTTGCTTTTCTCTGAAAACCTTTTTTTGTTGTAGTATAAATAAATGTGTCTGCGTCTGATAAGGACAACTTATACTTCTGAGTGTCTGGAAATGTTTCCGCTGTTTATTATATTTGTCTAGAGGAAAATGAAAAACTTCTTGAAGTCTGAGAATTCTTATTTATTTTATAATTTGTTAGCTTTGATATGGTAAATATTATTTAAAGTGTAAAACAGTAAAAATTGGATTTTAGATTTTAAACATCAAGTGGGGAATATATTTGAAATTTTTTTTACAGTGTTTATTAATAAACCAATTTTTTTTTACACAAAATTAGGCAAAAAATTAATTTTAATACAAGTGAATATTCTAAAGTAATAAATAATAATGAATAAAATTAATTTTATAAGTTCTTCATTTCAATGCCATTTACTTATATGAACAATACATCGGAACAATTCTAAGGCAAACATTTCACTATAAATAATTTTAAATTTTCTAATTTTCTTGAAACAAATGTAACTTATTTCAAAGAAAAAAACTAGTGATTCAAATTTTATTAAATAAAAAACTTTATATTTCAGTTTGTTTTCCAATTTAAATTTAATCAATATTAAGCATATATAAAAATGTTGTTGAATATTTACACTATTCATCTGCATAATTCAGTGCTTATATCAATAAGAGAAAACTCACTAGAAATTCATTTTTGATATCATAAACATGGATTTATATATTTGCAGTTTTGTAGTTAATTTCCCAAAAATATATAAAAAAGATCTGTAAATTAAAGTGGATTTCTCACCAAGATAAAAATCGATATCTGTAATAAAAATTGAACCTACTGCTATTGAACTGAAGATACAGCACGTTTTGATTTAAGAATTTCATGCTAAGATGAGTTAATGCCTGTGCACACACAAAAAGCGCAGGAAAGATTACGATTAGTAAAGGTTAGTCTTGGTAAATTCTGGTTACAGTTAACAGCTAATATACTAAATTTTAAAAATTTTAGGTAGTGATATTTCTATTTAAAGATTATTTAAATTATATATATATATATATATATATATATATATATATATATATATATATATATATATATATATATATATATATTTATATTTATATATACATATATTTATATATATATATATATATATATATATATTTATATATATTTATTTATATATACATATATTTATATATATATATATATATATATATATATATATATATATATATATATTTATATTTATATATACATATATTTATATATATTTATTTATATATATATATATATATATATATATATATATATATATATATATATATATATATATATATATATATATATATATATATATATATAAGAATTTAATCTCTCTCGATGTGCTTCGATTAATAAATCAAAAATATAATTATTTGTGTTTTGAAATTGTTTGAACTGAAAATTGCTTAATGTGATTAATGTAATTCTGTTTAAAATCTTTTGTTTGTTTCTGTTGTTTCGTCATAAATTGCTCTTGAAAGCTTAATCACTTTTTGAAGAACTTAAAAGCGTTGTGCACAAAGCAATATTTATAATCATTTTTTCCCCTCTCTGTAAAAACGTACTTAAATAGCTGATATTCTAGTAATTGAAATTCTTTCATCTTTTTCAGTTTTTTTGAAGCAGGACCGCTAATTTCCAAGCTTAGATACCAGGGAAAATGCAAATTGTTAAGATTTGTAAAGCATAGCCATTCTTCAGTTAATAAATTCATTTTTTATAACTTAGTGTTCTTGTGGATTAAATGTGGATCTTACATAGTATAAACTAAAAAAATACATAATTTTATTTTCTACGTAAAATAATTCTAATTTTATGTGAAAAGACTAGTTAAAACGATTTTATAGTTAATATTTTTTTTTATATTCTGAAAATAATTTCGTAAATTTTTAATATTTGTGAGCAAAAATATTTTGAAATCATATATAAGACAATTATAGAACCTCGATGATGCCTTAGAATTAATTTCGCGTTATGGTTATTACATTCAGTATTACATCGTTTTGTCATTAGTCACGCGCTCTTGCCTTCGGTTCAACAGCTCGTGGGTTCGAATCTCATCTTGGGTGTTTGTAGTGGTTCGGAATCCACTTTAAAACCGTAGGTCCCGGTCTAATTAGCCCTTGCGTGCAAAAAAGGACCGTTGAGCGTCTAACAAACATAACAAACAAACATTGTCATTAGTCACTGTTAATCTCTTCATTTAGTGTTAATTAATAAATTTGAATATTATTGTATTTTTAAATTAAATAGTGTTAGAAATGTTATTTTTTTCATTTAAGATGATATATATTTATTCAATGATTGTTATTTCTTAATATATATACTTTTATCAATTTATTATTATATAAAAAAATATTTAAAAAAAACATAATTTACACCTGAAAATATTAATATTTTAATTATTTGAGTTTTTATTCGTATAAAAGAAGTTTTAATACATTCTTTGTCAAGTTGATTAAATATGCGTTTGTGTTTCTAAATGAGTATTCCTAGTTTCCTCCTTTGCAGCATATGTCATTTGAATTTGACCCACTACATCAAAACGTTTTCCTGAAGAGGAAAAGCCTGGTGAATGCTAAAAATCAAAATTTTGATACTATTTATAGTGATTAAATAATATATTTTGAATCATTAAAATTCAGCAAAATTCAGCATATACCAATAGATTTTAGGTAATTCTTAGATATTTCTGAGACATCAATTAATTATTTTAAATGTCCGTTATATTTTCTTCCCTGCTATATTTATCTATCCAATTGAAGCTGTAATACCTTGCGAGTAATTAGCTTTCGACAATTACAATATTTAAAGTTATTGAAATATAGATATGAAGTTTAATCTCATTAATTTTGAAAATCCTAAAGTTTTAAAAAACATAATTGAAATCAACTTATAAAATATTTTGAAAATTTTTAATATTTTTAAAATGAAATATATTTATTCGATCCATTGTTTATAAGATCAGATTAAAAATATAATCATAATTTTGTAACTAAATTAATTACTGAATAGTGTTAATTATTTATATTATTAAAAAGTGTTAATTAACTAAGTTATTTACTGAATACATACGGCTTACAAGCATTTATAAATTCAAAGAAATTGAAAATTAATTAAATTTCTTTATCAAATGAATTATATGTAGAATGTAGATTCAGAAAATATGAACTTAATACTGATAGTATAATTATAAGTATTAATGAAAAATTTTTGGCATTATAGCCATATATCAATGATTGATGAAATAACAAAAAGACACTTAAATTTATATAAAACATTAATAATTTATTTGTTTTATTGTTTTAATTATTATGTTTTAAAAACTATTTCTAAAATATAATTTATCTTAAGTGTGTGATGAGTACTAGTCCTAACAATAATATTAAGAATATGGGATACATTGTATTTATATGAAGAGAACAAAACTTAAAATAACAGATTCTATAAAAATAATTCACTTTAGAAGGTTACGAAAATCTAAAAGATAAATATTTCTTTTATTCGTCCAAGGAATATTTCATTGTTAAAAATTTCATAAAAACATCAACTTTTAATAATTAAGAACGTATTGATTATTAGGAATAAAAAATAATCAACAAAATCATAGTTGCTCCTATAATTCACGTGGAATTATTTAAAATACATAATTAAATTGAAATTTTAATAATTCCTATATTATTTTTCTTATATTATTAATAATTCCCTATGTTATTAACATATTATTAATATTTTCCTATATTATTATATAATAGAGGAATTATTATAGGAATATAGGAAATTTTTTAATAATTCCTATATTATATAAAATTTAAATAATTTTTAGTTAAAAATGTTTTAAGTAATAAATATTGCACTCAAATTAAAAAACAAATATTTTGAGTCAATATGTTTATGAGGTTATTGTAAAGTTAGTGTTGATCTAGAACCCAAAACTTGAGATTATGTAAATCATAACTGAAATAAAACTTTATCAAAATAATCAGGAAAAAGAGAAATATTTTCAGTTAAGAGTTATTCCACTATTCGTGTTGAAAATCCAAACATCTAGTTTTAAAAATGAATACATTTTTATAAGATGACCCAGCAGTTTTTCCATGCTTGATTTCGTGTCAAATTGCTCATAAAGAATTCCTCCGAAAAATCTGGTGATTATGATAAATGTTTCAGAGTTTCGTTATCTGAGTACCTAAAGTTTTCCAATATCCTTTACAAGAACTTAAGCAAATATTTTCAGAAATAATTGGAAAATCATAAATTCTCTTGTCTTCGATTCAACAATTTGTTGGCTCGAATCCGATTTTAAGCTTGGATATTCATATATAGTGATTCAGAATTTTCTTAAAACTGTAGTACCCTTTTTAACTAGGCCATGTCAACCAAAAATGAGCATTGAGTAATATTAAAATAAAAAAATAATTTTTTGTACGCAGAAAAACGTTTCACAATTCAAAACTACCCTTACAATCTTAAATTTAAACAGAAATATTATGCAAAATCAAGTAAAATTGAAGAAATTTAAACAATTTCTAATATATATAATTAAGGTAACTTAAGAGTATGTGGATATATATAAATAGTCTTTTCAGTTGATCTATTCACTAAATATAAGAGAATTACGGGTAATATTCCATATTAAATCCCATAAATACTTTCCGCATGAAATTTGCTCTAGCAGCAATTACCAAAGTAATGAAACAAATTTAGATATTAGAAATAAAAATAAATAACATATTTAAACGAGAATTTGAATTTTTAGGATAGTTTCTATCAAATGTAGACAATCAGCAATTCCTAAATTTTGGATTCCATCCTATTTTTTCCTGAAAAACAAACTTATTTTTTATAAAAAAAATATTATAGTGAAAGTTTAGCTTATAATGGTTAAAGAATTATAAATCACACTTTTATAGAAAATAATTGTTTTCTGGAACAGTAATTATTTTTACATTTTCTTTTCCCGAAAATAAATTTTAGATATTATCGTATTAATGAATGCTAAGGAAGCTAAAATAAGCATTAAGAGAAAAAATATTGTTAAAAATATTTATTGATTAATAGGGGTTGTAATTATTTTTATTACCATATTTGATGTCAACCATACTTTATTATTTATCATAAACAGACATTCCCATAGATAGTAATATAGTACAAAATCGAGAATAATAAAAGAAAAATTGACTCTATATACCATCATTTATGCTTCATAGTTATTTCTGCATTCAGTTTTACAATATTGTAATACAAATTATACATTACAGGATAATATACAATACTGTATATCACAAATGCCAGTTACATAGTTATTTCCATATATATAGGAATACAATACAATAATACCTTACGGGAACATTTTTTCTGCATTTTGTTATCATTTGTGAAGTGAAAAACGGGGAAAAATTTAGTCCATCCCAATCTTCCAATTCTCATCCCTCTTTTCTTTATCATTTTCCCCCAGAATGGGATTTGGAACAACAAACTCCCAGATATCAAACGGCACATTTCTTTTCTTCAACAAATGCGGAAATGGGTTTTAGATTGTTGTATGTTCTTTCCGACAGATTACTGCCCCTGCCCCCTCTGTATATTGTGTCCATTTTCGATGAGAGGAAAATATCCTGGCTGGAAAATGGGAAACCATCCTCGATAGACAAAAAATGGGAAAAAAAATATCTGCCTTTAGTAACATGGGCATTGATTTTTTTTACTTAGTTCCAAAACTCCTAACATTATAAAGACACACTAGAAAAGAGGCTGAAACAGGAGTGGATGATATTTAATCACGTGTCTCTTGATAAAACGTAATACTAGGAAAAAGAGGGAATATTGTTTTGAATTCCCTATAGGGAAAACTAGGAATATAAAAGGATGGATTAAGTCAGGGTGGAATAACACTATTAGGAAATATAACACAAAAATGTCCTTTTTTTAATATCTGAAATAAAATTGGTAAAAGAAAAATATCATTGTTATTGTTCTGTTTTACTATTGCATTTTCTTTAGATAATATATTTGAATGGGTTAGTTTAGGTTCGCTTTTCTTTTGTTTTTTAATAGTTGATATTATATTCGCTATTTTTTGACATGGCATGTTGTACAATTTAACATCCATTGTATACTATAAAAGTTCTGACACCTATTATTGTCTTCTTGGAGACTTTGCATATTTGAGACTTGGAGATTTTTCATCAAGGGATAAAACCACAAAAACGTCTAAGCATTTAACATGCATGATGGCGCATTATAAGAATAAAAACATAACGCTCTCCTCCTATTGTCAAACTGTGTTTGGAATCAAACTGAGGATATTCTCCTTTAAAAGGCACAGTCTTTAAACTAATCCACAAAGAAGAATATGTACACAATTGTCATTTCTCTGTTTATTATTTTCTCCAATTATTTAATTAGCTGTTTCACTTACCGTCCATAGTCACATTTTGCACAGAAAAAGTAATTCACATTGTGTTTCACAAGGACACGTCTACTAATGTATATAAAACCTAGGCATAAGTATTTAATAAAAATTAATATCGTTAATTAACTATGGACAGGAAAAAAAGCTGGAACAGACTTGATTGGGGGAAGAACCTTGATAAAACAAAGCATTATTCTTATATCATTTTCATTACACGTAATTAAACTATTTGATAATTTAACTTTCGAGAAAATTTTTAAACGGGCATGAGATTTAATGATCAGAGGTGGAGGAAAAAAGTGGGCGGAAATAATAATTCCCAGTTTTCAAGAAAGACAGCGCTGACTCTTATTAGGGGTCTGACTGAGCAGGACCACTTTTAAGACCGCACCTACAGAACTGGAATGGTAGATTCCACAATTTGTATTTTGTGAGTGTAATCAGCTTGTGATTAATTGAACATTTAAATTTTTGTATTGCGTTTTTTCAGTACGTTGTTTTATTGTATTTTACATTATTCTACCGCATTAAAAGAAACTGAAGAGCAGTGAAGTAATGATTTATGAACTAATGAATGTCATTAGTAAAATAAAACAAAAATATCTCCAAGTTGGTATTCGTTTCTCGAATTAATGGTCAGAGTTCTCTTAATTTAAGTAACACCCTAGCCGCCATCATTTGATTCCTTTTATATTAATCTGATTGGTTATTTTTACGTTTTAGCAAAATGCAAACGACTTGCAGCATAATTTTAGAAACAAATTTAAAAGTAGATTATGTGAAGGCAAAGGGTAACATTTCCTTAGATAATACAATATTTCTAGAATAATGCAGCATATTTATAAACTCATTAAATTAAATTTTCTTATAACAAAGTATTAGTAAAATGCAGTGCGAATCATAATTTAGTCATAAATTAATAAATATTTTCATTAATATTGCATTCGTAAGAAAGAGTGACTAAATTTTTTTCCAAGAAAAACGTTGCGGTTAAATTCGTTCTGAAGTTAAGAAAGAGACTGTCATTTAAAACAGCTTTCATTCGCATTACAACGCAACACTATACAACACACTACAATAATGTAACATCAGATATTCATAAATTATAAGGAACATTTTTAAATAGCACAATGTATATTTATAATATAATGTATAAAATTATTTTCCTACGTTAAGAAATAAAGCAAATATTTGACAAAAAAGAGAGTGAAATAAATATTTCGTAAATTAATTCTTACGTAAAACTGGTTTTCTACAAAATAATTAGTCTTAATGCATTCATAACTTAGGAATATTAAAATTATTATTCCATACAATATACTTAAAGTATAATATAATACTATAAATTATGGAAAATTCTCCATAACGTAATTTTTGTGCAAATAGTTTTGAATATTACAAAAATATTAAATGCTTCATAAGGGACACTTTCATCAATATTTTTATTAACATATTAGAAGTAGTGACTAATTATAAGCTCCTTCGCAAAGAAGAATTTTAAAAAGATGATAAAAGTAAACTCATCAATAAATTTATGAGAAACTCATTAAATTTAAAAATAAATAAAATGCGCTGTATATAATTTGTGTAATGCATTCATATGGAGACATGTATATACACATATTGTGATAATTGCTTAAGTCATATTTGTAATGTAAAATTTAAATAAATCTATCTTTTAAAGTTTTGATGGTTTCATATGCATAATTTAAAGGAAATTAACACTATTATTCAAATAAGGTAAATAGAATAAAAAATTTCTTAAATATGATTTTTTAAAGTATTAAATATCCACTGATACACAAGCGCGTTATACAGGATTATAAAATTTTATAACTAATTGAATTACATAATTTTTGCTAAAGACTTCTCTCTCTCTCTCTCTCTATGCATTATATTATTTTTTTACTAACTTTTGTTTCGTAATACATAAATATAATATAATAAAAAAGTATAATTTACGCTTGAATCCAAATTATTAATAATTATAGAAAAGAAATTCTAAACTGTCACAATTTGAAACAAAGATTATAATATAATAAATTGCCGTACTATAAAATTGTTATTGATTTTGTAAATAACAAATAATCTTTATTTATTTTACTTATAATTAAGGTTTTTAATATATGACAAAATATCCAATGGTAATAATATTTAGAAAGCTTTTTATATAAATCAAAATTCTCTATTCATATAAGAACACTCGCATTTCTCTTCAATCAATCTTTAGAACCTAAATAAATCCTGCCGATATATGAATATTCTGAATATGTTTGAGTGTTTATCATGGTTTTATTCTGAAGTTTTGATAGAACAGATTTATTTGAAGAAAGTTTTTTCAAAATGCATCTTTCCAGTAAAAATATAAAAATTAATAAAAATTTTAATTTAAAAGTTTTTAATAATTTTATAAATTATACTATTTTGTTCTCTTTAGTTTAGAAAAGGGTAGGAAAGAAGGAATCGAAACTATTATTTTCTATTAAATAAAATCATATGATCATTAATTAGAAAATATTTAGTATATATATATATATATATATATATATATATATATATATATATATATATATATATATATATATATATATATATATATATATATATATATATATATATATATATATATATATATATATATATATATATATATATATATATATATATATATACTTTTTATCGGACGATAATATTTGCTTCCATTCGCGCTGTGTTGAAATTGATGGATTACTTGGCGATAAATCTGGGGTGACATATAACAAATATGAATTACCACATCCTCACCTTTTCGATCTTTGTTTTTCACAAAAATAATATTTCATAAAAACAATCTAAAAAATGTATTGATATGATAAAATCATTAAAGATTTTTAGCATATTTTTTGACATTTTTTGATTATTTGATTACTTAACATTTGTTTTACTTTATTAACAAATTTTTTAACTAGTAAATTTGTAAAATAAGCTAGATTTGTCCTTATTAACTAATAATACAAAAATGTATATTTATTAGATATAATTGCTAAACAGGAAAATTAATAATAAGCATAGCGATTTATTTAATTTTAGTTTTAAATTTTATGTAGTATTTTAATGACTGAAAACTTATAAATCTGTAACTAATTTCATTGACTAGCTTAACATATTGCTCTTAAAATAATCTTTATTCCGAAAAATGTTTTTCTTCTAGATTTTTGCCATATTTTGGCGAAAATCAATTATAATATAATTTTAACATCATCACCTTTAATGTACAGATTAAACAGTTGTTGTTGCCATGTTATAGTTATTTATGACCCTTACATAAACCTAGATCACTAGCAGACGGCTATGCGAAGTTTAGTTATGTTCTTGCGTTTAACCATAGCACGACGAAGGTAAAAGTACGTTTTTGTTCTAAGCTCCTCCGATAGATGGCACCATCAGAGGATTCACTCCTTTAATTTTGACTTTGATATAGAAAGGGCATAAATTTTCACCGGACCAATTAATGCATTACAATTAATAATCACCCAAATTAAGACTGGGCTCTCCAGAACCTAATGTCTCGGGTTCCATAGAGTAATGGAAGATCATTGT
The DNA here is from genome assembly GCA_030067965.1 of Latrodectus elegans. Classification (NCBI taxonomy): domain Eukaryota; kingdom Metazoa; phylum Arthropoda; class Arachnida; order Araneae; family Theridiidae; genus Latrodectus; species Latrodectus elegans. The sequence continues at coordinate 68,557,316 of CM057821.1, read as the reverse complement.
TGCTCTTCTTATTTCTTTAGCATTATATTTTATGGTGTATTTTACGGAAATTTCCGCATCACATTTTTGGCAATATGTGAATATTTATAAGAGGTGGATACTAAAATGCTTTATAAAAAAAACTATCTGAGTGTGAAAGCTGAAAGAAAGTTTTGTATTTGCTGTTCTTGTTGACACAAGAAAACAATTTTATATCAATTTAACGAATGCAACAAAATAACTGTAATAAGACAAAAATAATTAGGAAAATGAATTGTTCTTTGATGTATGCCAGGAGGGACATAAAACCTGCATTTTCTGAATCAGAATCTGAATATGAAGCTATATGAATTTTTCAAATATTGTTGACGATTTATATTAGTGCAATAAAACTAACATAGAATTCATTGAATTGTGTTATGGCAAATGAATTAAATTTTTAATAAATCATCAAAAAAAGAAAATAGATAAACACATTTTCATAAACGACATAATTTTATTAAACAATATTTTATTAAATTTATGTATATTAAATTGAAAAAATTAATTTGCTTACTTAAACCAAAAAGTTTTTTAAAAGCGATGTTCTTATGATAAAATATTTTCATTTAGTGACGCAAATTGAATTAATTTGGAAAACTTTTAATCAAATGTAAATAAAGTGATAAAGTAACAGAAAAATGTACTGGATTTAATGTTATTAGATTCTGCTAAATTAATTACTACTATCAATTTTTAAATTAATTTATATGTAGTTAAAATTTTATGTAACTATTGGTGATTGAGTAATCAAATTGAATAGTTTTAAAGCTTTCTGTAAAAATTAATTAAAAAACTAAATACAAAATATAAAAGTATTTCGAATTAGATTTCTTTAAGCTATAAAAGTTTTAAGCCAATATATTTTGTTATGCTTTAAATAGTGTATATATAAAATATTTAAATCAAAATTTTTAAATATTCTTGAAATAATGATTCTAATATTTAAAATCTAAAAAAAATAAAAAAATGGTCTCAATTTTTTTTAATTTATAAACTTTTTAATAATTTGTAATACAAGTATTCTACGAATGTTCATAATTTGTAGAATTTATGTATTTGAATGTGTCACTCCTTCAATAAATATTATTCAGTATTTATATAAAACCTTAGTTGAGTCTAATATATTCTGAGATTCTAACAACACTTTAAACTACGAAATGAACTTAAGGATATATCCAATAATAATGTGAATTTTATATGACTTGATATATAATATATTTTTAAAACACATTATTTATTGAAATATTTCACGATTCTGAACACTCTCTCTCTCTCTTTTTATAGTTCTCTCTTCTCAATATATGATATACTTATATTATGAGTGTTCTAGAATTTTGTGTTTCTAGTATTCTATTTTGTTCTCTATTTTGTGTTTCTAGTATTCTATTTTGTTCTCTATTTTGTGTTTCTAGTATTCTATTTTGTTCTCTATTTTATGTTTCTAGTATTCTATTTTGTTCTCTATTTTGTGTTTCTAGTATTCTATTTTGTTCTCTATTTTGTGTTTCTAGTATTCTATTTTGTTCTCTATTTTATGTTTCTAGTATTCTATTTTGTCCTCTGTTTTGTGATTCTAGTATTCTATTTTTTTCTCTACTTTATGTTTCTAGTATTCTATTTTGTTCTCTATTTTGTATTTCTAGTATTCTATTTTGTTCTCTATTTTGTGTTTCTAGTATTCTATTTTGTTCTCTATTTTGTGTTTCTAGTATTCTATTTTGTTCTCTATTTTATGTTTCTAGTATTCTATTTTGTTCTCTATTTTGTGTTTCTAGTATTCTATTTTGTTCTCTATTTTGTGTTTCTAGTATTCTATTTTGTTCTATATTTTATGTTTCTATTATTATATTTTGTCCTCTGTTTTTGTGATTCTAGTATTCTATTTTCTCTACTTTATGTTTCTAGTATTCTATTTTGTTCTCTATTTTGTATTTCTAGTATTCTATTTTGTTCTCTATTTTGTGTTTCTAGTATTCTATTTTGTTCTCTATTTTGTGTTTCTAATATTCTATTTTGTTCTCTATTTTGTATTTCTAGTATTCTATTTTGTTCACTATTTTGTGATTCTAGTATTCTATTTTGTTCTCTACTTTGTGTTTCTAGTATTCTATTTTGTTCTCTATTTTATGTTTCTAGTATTCTATTTTGTTCTCTATTTTGTGATTCTAGTATTCTATTTTGTTCTCTACTTTGTGTTTCTAGTAATCTATTTTGTTCTCTATTTTGTGTTTCTAGTATTCTATTTTGTTCTCTATTTTGTATTTCTAGTATTCTATTTTGTTCTTTTTTTGTGTTTCTAGTATTCTATTTTGTGTTTCTAGTATTCTCTTTTGTTCTCTATTTTGTGTTTCCAGTATTCTATTTTGTGTTTCTAGTATTCTATTTTGTGTTTCTAGTATTCTATTTTGTGTTTCTAGTATTCTATTTTGTGTTTCTAGTATTCTATTTTGTGTTTCTAGTATTCTATTTTGTGTTTCTAGTATTCTATTTTGTGTTTCTAGTATTCTATTTTGTGTTTCTAGTATTCTATTTTGTGTTTCTAGTATTCTATTTTGTGTTTCTAGTATTCTATTTTGTGTTTCTAGTATTCTATTTTGTTCAAATCTCGAATTCTTTAAAATTCTTAAGATTTATGGATTTGAATCTCTTCAGTGATAAATATTAAATAATTATACGTTATATACAGTATATTTTACACATATAATAATGATTTAAATAAAGATAAGAAAGATACGAAATGAGAAAAATGTTTCATGATATCAGTTTTCGAATGTTGAAACATTTTCAGAACTCTCGAAATTATGAATTGACATATGCATTGAATTTATTAAAATTCTTGAAACTCATAGAATTTCCAACACTAATGAACTTTTAGAGAATTTGATGGAATATTTCTGTATCAGTAGAATTGAGTATATATAATATTTATTTAACAACTATTTAACAAAATATTATAAAGATTTTTAAATATATATCACACACAAATATGCGTATTATTTATTTATACACATTTGTAGTAATATGGTATTCTGAATATTTAATGCCTTTTTTTCTCCTTTTTTCTTCATTTTTTATAGAAAAAATTTCCCTTAGAAGTAATATTTTCATTATCACTGATAACATTTTTTTTTCATTATTATTCTCTAATATACGATAAATTTCTATATCATACATAGTTCTGAAATTCACAGTATGATTTCTTATGAAGAATTTGTATGAATTAATTTCTATCAGATGCTTTCATTGTCAAAGTTCTCATTTGCATTTTTTCGAAAATACTGAATCATTAAAAAATATTATTTAGATGCAAGAATATGTCGTGTACTTAAAACAAATAATTAATACAAAGAAAATAAATTTCAATGTGACTAAGGGAAAAATTATGGCAGCACCAAGAATGTTCAACATATAACTTGAAAATGATATCAGCACCAAGAATATTCCATAAATAGCGTAAAAAATGTCAGCTCGGAAAATATTCAACAAATAACTTAAAACAATGGCATTACCAAGAATATTCAACAAATAGCTTGAAAATAATGTCAGCACCAAGAATATTTAATAAATAGTATTAAAAAATATCACCAAGAATATTCAATATATAGCATAAAAACAATGTCAGAACGAAGAATATTCAACAAACAACTTAAAATCATGTCAGTACCAAGATTGTTCAATAAATAATATAAAAATGATGTCACCATATAATATATATGTATATATATTCAATATATAACTCTAAAACAATGTCAGTACCAAGAATATTCAACAAGATTGTTAAAAATAATGTCATCACCAAGAATATTCAATAAAAAAGTAAAAACAATGTCAGCACGAATAATATTCAACAAGTGATGTATATATAAGTAGTCTGGCAGTCTTGTTGTTTAACTCATGATCATTTTAGTTTTTTTTTAAAGTTCCTCTCAGATTTTTCCTTATCAAGATTCTTGCATATTGTAATATTTTAAGGATATGAAATTCAAGAATAAGTCATCTGTTTAATAAGAATAAATAATATTAAAGATAAAAATAAAAGTAATGAAATAAATAATTAACATGTTGAAATGGGAAATAATAACTTTGATACTAAAAGTTAAGCGTAAATATGGACTCAAATAACGTCTGTCTTATGACTTCAGACAAAGGAAATTTAAATTATCATAAATCATCATTTATATCAAGTAAGAATTTTGTATAGTACTTTAAGGGTATAAAAATGTTGAAATTTCTCATTAGTTCCTTGTAATAAGAAAAATTCAATCGTCAACAAGAATCTTCCTTTTCAGTACCATGATTAATTCTCGAAATTAAACTAAAGGAAGGAAAAATTAAATGAGCATTGACTTTTCATTTAATCCCCAGCAATGAGATAAATATCGAGCCTCTCCGGAATTCTTGCATGATTAAAAAGCCACGTTCTCGAATTAAAAAAAGAGGATTTCGATTCGAGATCATCGTTAAAATGAAGGTCATGGTACAAGAAGCCACCCTTCTTGAAAAAGAATGAAGAGAACAATAGGGATGAGAGCACCCACGACTTGGCAACTTTCCAAATGTGAGTATAATCTTCTTACCACTGGGGGTGGGTAGAGTGTGTATTGTTGATCGTTCGAAGTTGCCCATTCTCCAATCGTAAGGGAGGTTTCGAAAGCAAAAGATAGAACTTTTCTTTGTTATCTTTGCTCTACTGAGGACTATGAGTGAGTTATTTGCCAGATATTTGGTACTAGTAAGGGAAGAATACGTAGTTATGTGTCCTTTATATTAATGGGTTTCCTATAAGGTTTCGGATTCGTATTTTTACATTGCATTCAATTTATGAAATACTTTTTAAGTTATCTATTGAGAACTATATGCGAGTTATTTACCAGGCATTTGGTACTAATGAGCGTAGAATATGCAATTAGATGTGATTAATATTAATGTATTTCCTAAGTGGCATTATGAATTCTAATTTTCATCCTATATTCAACTTATAATTATACTCATTGAAAACATAAAATACTCTTGAATGTTTCTATTGAGAGTTATGAGGGAGTTTTTTGCCAGACATTTGGCACTAGAAAGTGAAGAATATGCAATTAGGTGTGCTTTATATTAAGGTAATTTCTATATGGTACATAGTGGATTCTAATTTTCATCCTATATTCAACTTATGAAATACTCATTGAAAATATGAAATACTCATGAATGTTTCTATTGAGAGTTATGAGTAAGTTATTTGCCAGACATTTGGCACTAGAAAGTAAAGAATATGCAATTAGGTGTGCTTTATATTAAGGTAATTTCTAAATGGTGTATAGTGGATTCTAATTTTCATCCTATATTCAACTTATGAAATACTCATTGAAAACATGAAATAAACTTGAATGTTTCTATTGAGAGTTATGAGTAAGTTATTTCCTGACATCTGGCACTAGAAAGTGAAGAATATGCAACTATGTGTACTTTATATTAAGGTAATTTCTATATGGTATATAGTGGATTCTAATTTTCATCCTATATTCAACTTATGAAATACTCATTGAAAATATGAAATTCTCATGAATGTTTCTATTTAGAGTTATGAGTAAGTTATTTGCCAGACATTTGGCACTAGTAAGTGAAGAATATGCAATTAGGTGTGCTTTATAATAATGTAATTCCTATATGGTTTAGAGAATTCTAGTTTTGACATTATTTAAAATTTTTAATTACTTATTAAAACAATGAAATACTCACGAAGTTTTCTATTCGGAGCTATAAGCGAGTTATTTGCCATATATTTAGTATTAGAGCGCTGGAGATATGAATTAAGTTTTCTTAATATAAATGTATTTCTAATAGAGATGTAATAGCCACATTTCTGGGCATTTGTAATAAATAAATGTATCTCTAATTCTGTATTAGATTTGTAATTCCATACTATTTTCAATTTATAATATACTAATAAGAAATAATTAAAATCATGAAATGCTAATATTTTCACAAAACGTGTGTTTATCATAAAATGTAGATATTTTCTATAAATTTTATAATGCTAATAGATAATTATTTAAGGAAAATCCTAAATTATACAAATAAGTTTTTCATTCAATTCCTTCAAAATTTAAAATGGAGTTATATTTTATTACATTCCCTAAAAATGAGTTTCTAACGATTTGGTTGTTTATTCTTTAATGAGAGACTTGTACTAAGAAATACTAAATCTTTCTTACTTTATAAAAAACTGTCTTACTACTAAAATAGTTATAAAAATTATTTAGATATATTAAAATACGTAGACTTTTTTCATGAATATAATGTGCGATAAAAATTTAATAGTAAGAATTTAAAATATATTTTAAAATGTCTCGCATTATATATAAAAGCTTTGTTTACAATAAAACAAAATACACACTTTTGTTAATTTTTTAATTTGAGATATAAATAAAAGAATGTTTCATTTTGTTGCTGTTAAAATATTCTTAATTATTTTATTAAGGTAAAATAATTCTTACGTATCATTAAGCAGATATTTTAAGTTAAAAATATGATTGATGTGAAAGCAAGTACAATATTATTTAAATATTCAGAAACTGCTTGTAAGATATTCCTGAATTTATTTCGGATTCTAAGAAGAAAACAAATAATATCAATTAAGATTTAAATAATAAGAATCATTAAAAAAATAGTATAATTCAAAAAATAATATAAATCATTCAATATTTAAGATTATTATTTTCTTGCATTCGTTTGATAATACATATTATTTACTCTCTAAGGAAATTACTTTATTCTATTAATAGTATTTACATTATTTTCATCTGATCTTAAAATATCTACAACTGTTAAAGTAAAAAAAATATTACTAGTGAAACCGGATTATACGGTGTTATTTGCGTGATTAGAAACAAATAGAAATCATATTATTCAGAGAAATGCTGTTGATGAACTATTTATATTAGTACGAAAACTGTAGTAAAATAAACTACATACATGGATAACTTTGGTGTCATACTGAGACATTAATATGAAGCTAGTTACAAAGAAAAATTTTATTTTTTATATTTTTATACAGAAAAAAAGAAAACAAATTTAAATGTGATGACGTGTTTCTGATGGCAATAAAGATATTTTTAGAAGGAATATAAGGGGTATTTCATTTCTTTTTAAACAATTTATTCCACATTTAATAAGCAACTTTCTTATTTGATTTTACTAGACAGATTATTAAACATCTTGTAAGAATTTCCCCTTTTTAAGATAAAATTCCGAATAAATCTGTAAATAATTTGTTTTACATACTTTATCGTCTGAGAACTCAATTTCAAAAAATAGTTAACAGTTGAAAGGGGCAATTAAGTTTAGTAGGTCGTCTCGTCTGTAATGGAGCGCCTTGTTGAAATACTTAGCTGTAACTTTCCTGCTTTTTCTCAGACAAATAGTGATCAATATCATTTAAAAATGGAAATATTTCAAATACTTGCATCGCACTAAGCTTGGAATTACTTAAACTTAAACTAAAATGAAAAAAATTTAAATTTTCTTGATTAGAATGCATTTTTACATTTTTTAAGAAACTTTCTATTGTTTATTATGGAAAAATTAATAAACTTTATTTGAATTTTTTTTTTATTGACTATGAAATTGTTATGTAATAACATAATTTTCATTCCGGAAGATTTATCTGCTAATAAGATTTTCACCACTTTTATTTTCTGAAATTGTTATTCATTTTAAAATTTAGCAGAAATTTAAAATTATGAAGTACTTGGTTCTTAATATATATGGTATATATAACTAAAAGTGGAAATAAAATTAGAAAATGTGATGAAAAGGTAAATAAAAGAAAATAGACAAAATATTTCCATTTTAAAGCAATTGAATGCTGCATTAGAATTAAAAATTCGTCGAAGTAAACTATTTTTATTTTATAAAAGCCCTTTTTTTTTTAATAACTTATCTGAAGATTTCTGCTAAACTTTTAATATATAAAATTAATGTGCAAGAAATATTGTATGCATCGAAAGTTAATATACGAACAAAATGCAATAAATTTTAATGGTGCAAACTAAAAAAATCACATAAATAAATAAGAATCATATACTTATTTCTCATGTTATTTATGATTAAATCAATAAATTAATGTGTAATTAATTTTAACTATTTATTTATCCGATAAAATATGATCACACTGATGTTTATTTTAGTATTGTAGATCGATGATCTATATCTTAAAAATAATATTCTAAACTATTATATTCATTTAGAACAAGCTGGCAAAGCTGGTCTTCTGTTCATCAACTCAAGGGTTCGATTTCCTCAAGAGACATAGTATTTGATATGGTTCTAAGTCCATTCCAAACTGCATTTATATATCAAATTTTCTTTTATATGCGGAAAATGATCATAAATGATAAGAAAATCAAACGAAAATTTATTTAGTCATATAACTTAAATTATGTGACAAATTATTGTATCGTTATGTGACAATTTATGTGATAATTTATTCGATTCAATACATTATATAAATCAATACATTTTCACATAATTCAAATTGTCTTTAAATTTATTGGGTCACATATAGATGGGCAAAAAATTAAAATTTCTCATATAACGAAATAAAACTTTTGTTGTTTTTCTTTTTAATTATCAGTCAATTCAGATACACAGAAAAGGTGCTTAAGCGAAAATAAATTCAGTTATTTGTAGGTCATATTCATAAAATCATTCGAAAGAAATTTCTCATAGCATTGTTTTGTTGTGAAAAGGCTTCAAAAATGCTGTTTGGATGATTTCTAGAGCAGAATCAATGAAAATCTAATAAAATGTTATGCAATAAAATATCTTAACATGAAACTACAGAGGGTATTAATACATTTTAGAAGGATTTCGATAACGAATTAAAAAAAAGTGAAAAAGGAAATGTTTTAGAATGAAACTTTTTGGCAACAGCTTATTATTTGAAATGAGAAATATCGTATGTTACATTTAAATTTATTCTTCTTTCCAAATGTCACATATAAACATACTGTGAACTGAAGGATATATTTTTGGGCTTTCCGAAGATAAACGTTCCTATTCCAGATTTCAAAAGCGTTGTGAAATGCATGCTATTAAAATTTCTAAATTCAAAGTAAGCAATATTATTAATCGAACAGGTAAAAATTATCAATCATTATTTCTACATAGAAAGAAGACTCTAAACGAATATCCTTAAAAGGTACGTACTGTTTCATATGTTTCTAAAGTGAAACCGCTGGTAAGAAGGGAAAATCCGCCAACACAGAAATCAATTACGAAACCTTTTGATACATCTGTAGCAACAATAAATAAAATAACAAACTAGTATTTACAACTTAAAAGTGCTAAAAAACATAATGTTCACCAGCTTTTGCCGGGACATGAGGCTCAACGCAAAACATTTTGTAGAATCCTGTATGAAAACCACTTAGCAGGAGATAAATGGAAAAACATTGTGACCCTTGATGAAGCATGAGCTTACCTAAATGACTGTAACAAAAAAGGTCTTATTACTATAGAAACCTCTGGAAATATTGCGAAAAGCTCTTCTATCATGGAAATCCTAATGCAGACTTCTAGTCCAGTAAAACGGCTATCAGATCGAACATTTAAAAAACAAATCTTTGCATTTTAAACATTAATTAAACGGCCACGAAATCGTTCTAAAAATGTGTTAATATCCTCTGTACAAAAATGCAATGACTGCTATTCGCTTCATTTTTTCAATTTCTTCTCCAAATCAGTTTTCAAAGTTGTTGAAAGAATATATCTTATTGATAGAAATATGTAAAATTGTAGGTTTCTGTTTAACACATTAATAAAACATGAAAAATTTGCAAATAAACTTATAGGAAGCATAAAATCAAATTATTACTGTAGGGAAAATACCATAATGGCTTAAAAGACAAACTCAGATAAGTAACTACATTAAGATATTTTTAGAAAAGGGATTGTTATTTAAAAAAAATCGTCAAAAAAGAGTCTTCCTTTTTCCGTAAAGAACTTTAAAAAGTTTGAAGTGAAATACATTTTAGATGAATCTTACATGATAAAAAAATAGTTTTGACAGAAACGTTCACAGCACTTAAAAAATGTGTAACGTTTGGTAGAATTATTTTGGTATGGAATAAAATGTATGTTGTTTGTGGGAAGAAAAGTGCTTGAGGGATCTTAAATAATGCTTAAATAAATAGCTATAAAATGATAATATAAGTTAAAATATTTAATTTTCTATGCTCCCTTAGTATTTGAATCCGTAATCTTAGTTTATGGGATTGTAAAAAAAATAATTGTAAAAAGATACATCAAGGAAAACATAAAGAAAAGACCTTGTAGTAAAAAGAAGATGTCGGGAATTGAAAATTATTGATTAAGAGAAGAACGTTTGCGCAGATAATAGATCTAATTCATTTGGATTGTGTATATTTGCGTTTGCATTGATCACCAAAAAGCAACATAGGTGGATTGACACCCTAACACGGATTGTTTGATGTTTGTTGTTCAGCAGTCATTTTTGCAGGAAGGATAATTACACCAGGGAAGAAAGGCCGAGAGCTTAAGGATTCCGAACTACTACAAAGATCCATACCCGAGGTCGGAATCAAATCTGGGAACTAATGAAGTGAAGTCCATAGTACATTCTGCTCCGTTTAAAACTAATCTTGTGGAGCAGCATACCTAACAGAAGAAGGCCTGATTGTTTTATGCAGTAGATATTTATATTGCTTTACACTTCTAAGCATTTACCAACTATTTCCTTTTGGGAAGACATTTTATGGATAGTAGACCATATTTAAATGTCCCATTGATAGAAATGTAAAAGATTTCCAAATGATTATCAGTAAGATGTGGGTTTAGAAAGCGGAAACGTAAAATCCATTTTCCGTTTGTTCAACTTGAGCTGGTTGGTATCGATCTCAAATGCTTCTGTGTTCTGAAAAGTAACATCCAAACATTAAACAACAGTGATCCCAACAATGATGTCTGTATTATTTCCATTCTCAACATGGACCACTGATAGCGATGAAAATTTGCTGTTTCCGTGTTTTTTTTTTTTTTTTTAACACGACGTAACGTCTATTATTTATAAATGCTCTTCCAAAAGAAAGTTCCATTAAATTTTAGTTTCGTTTAATTCGTTTAACAGAAACTTGTGTTAAGGTTACCTGTTGTAAGGTTTTTCAATTCTTTCATAAACAGCAACTCATTGTTTTGAGTAGGTGATCCATTGCTAAATATAATTTCTTCTCAGCAAAAACCAGACTCTACGTTCAAGACCACAATTGTTTATACCAACCATTATGGATTCCTCAATAGAGACCTTACTAAAACTATCACTCGCATTAGAACTGGTCATTATCGAGATATAGAACCAAAGAGATGGCAACTGAACCTAACGTCTCTGCATTAAATTGAGAAAATATTCCATGAGCACCAAGACACATTTTTCCTGCCATTTTAAGATCTTTGGTTCAACTCAAAAAATTCACCTTGCTCGACATAGAAAAGAGTTTATACTCCGAAAACATCAAAGATAGCCAGCTGTGTTCCGCACACTCAAGGTCATCCATAGTTCTCCCCACGGACACGACACCAACCAACCAACGGATACATTAGTTGGAAAACAATGGATTTCAAGAGAGGATCATGTGAATGAATATCAGTCAATTTCATTTATTTTTCAAACTAAGTTTATAGGAATGAATTCAAAATGTGATACTCAATTTACTTCTGACTAGTAGGTCTACCGATTTACATATATGAATAAACTAATATGATAGTTTGTATACATCCTGCATTTAATCTTTTTAAATTTTCTGGTGGTGATTTCTATTCCTCAATAAGCTTTAAGCCAGTGGAAAAAGACAATAAAATTGTGTTCACAATTAGCTTTGCTTTTGGAGTAATTGCTGAACAATCTAAACTGCTTGTCTTAGCTCATAAATTCATCTTCCATATTGGACATTTGTAAAGATGTGAAATTTATATTAAATTATATTTTAACGTAATAAAGAAAGAAAAAGTAATAAAAAGTTATTTGCGATTAAGGCTAGTGAAGTGGTGAATTGATTGTTTGTATCAAATACCAATATCAATAAATACAAAACATCGCACAAAATTCTATCCGGTACTATTTAGAACTACAAAAAAAAATAGTTATAAGATTAGGATTTTACTTAAAAGATTATAAAGGTGGCTTTTTATAAGATCACGAAAATTTGCAAGTAAAATTTTACACACCAATTTATCATTACAATTTCATAATCACCTGTTTCATTTAACAATCGTCTATGACAAGTTTATCGTCGAAGCATTCATTTAATACAGTATCATCTTTAGTGCATTTTTCGATTTTAAATTTCAGCGTATCTACATAATGTGTAATTTTTTCTTCTTTTTATTACTGGTGTAAATAAGTACAAAATACATTTAATATCAAATCTAAAATTCAAATTTCAAAAATTATAGTGTAACTTTCATTTGAAATATTTATTTTTACAAATATCTATGCAGCAGCATTACAAGATTTTGTAATAAAAGCTATTTAAGGAATGTGTCACACAAAAATAAAATAATGAATACCATTTTTTCTTTACTACAATTGGTTTAAAAAACAAAGAAAAAGGAAATATAGTATAGATAACAAAAACCATAAGTAAATTCTTTTATTTTCCTAAAATAAAGTTTCAAATGTTACATTTTCTTGAAAGTTTTTCATAGAATTTTTTTTCATGAAATCATTAATAGACAAATGACAAGTCATTTCCCATGTAATTATCAATAAACATGTCACATGATCATTTAAATTTTTAAAAAAATACTCACTATTAAAGGGGTGATAAATTATTTTAGTTTCTGACACAAATATTATTTAATATTATTAATCCCATTTTATAAATCTTCAAAAATAAAATAATGAGATTCATAATAATATTATTATAAGATTTTACATTTTCAGAAAATTTTTTAATTATCCTTATTTGAATTTGAAATAATTGTTTACATAATTTATAAGAAAAGTGGTATTTAATATTTCATTAGCTTTTAAGTATTTCCACAATTTATTTTGGAAATTTATCATGAAATAATGTATAATTACTATTTTAACAAAATGTTTCAATAAAATTTCTATATTTAAATTAGTGAATAAATTTTAGTGTATTCATTTGTGTCGAGATAAATTCTAAAAATTTCTTATTAGCTGAGAGTGTTTTTCTTAAAATTATTTCATTTTTATTTCATCAATAGATTAGTAATTTAATACATAACAATCATAATATTATATATCAATTTAATACATAACAATCATAATATTATATATCAATTTAATGCATGACAATCATAAATTTAGAATGTCTTTTTATTAAGTAATAAAGCAGTGGAAGTTCGTATATTTTACAGTTAAGATAATGTTAGCAGGTCAATAAGCATGTTACAAAAATTTTAATTTCTTTTAGATATAATTATTATCAGACTTCAAAATCATTGAAAGATATAAGGTGATAAAATTTGTGTGTGTGTGTAATTTTTAAGAATGAATTTTCTTAAATTCACCAATAGATGTGATATAAATAATTATTAACGAGCCTTGTATATAATATTTTTGAGAAATTGAGAAATTAAGAAATAAGTTATAACTGTATTCTTCAATGCAAATAAATTTTATAGGATCCTTAACAAGGAAACTTATGGATTACTTATTCATTGGTGAGAAAAAAACAAGTGCATACTTCTTTAATTAAGACTGTATTTCTATTATTTTCAATACTTCTTATATTGTTCTTTCATCGCACTGACTTTTTCAAATTAGATTTCATATTCAATTTATTTTTCAGAGTAAAGTATGTACTATAATAATCAGGTAAATAAAACTTTGAAGGATTTTCCTAAATATTGGCAACTGTTATGAGGAAAGGCACTTAAATTAATATTACTAACAATTAGAAAGTTTAAATTATAATTTTTTTCAACGGTGGGCACTTGGGTGAAGAACCCTATACCACAACAAGGTCAAAAACTGTTACTCATTTGTAGTTACCCAGCGGTCACCTGTGAACCAAGTTAGTGAGGAGAATAGCGTTGCCCACACCATAAGCTATAAACTAAAATTCATTACTGGAATAAATTAATTTCCAATTAAATTTTTTTAACATTTGTTCATTTTTTTCAAATATTTACCTTAAAATGCATTTCTCCATGTACATTTCTCCATTAAAATGCATTTCTCCATAAGTTATATTCAGATAATTGCTTTGTTTAAATTAAATTGGAATCTGTCAACACAATTAATTGAAAAATGGTTAATAACGCCTTTACACATATTTCATTAGAAACAAACATATTTCTATTTTCTATTACTAACTAAAATGTTACTATCAATTAGTAATATTTTATTAATAACTATTCGTATTAGTGACTCAATAAGTATTAATAGTTAAAAATATATTAATATTAGTAACTAAAATGTAACATATTTAGTAACTCTTAATATATAAATGTAATAACGAATTAAGACACATTTTATATGCAGGAAAATTTTCTAGGAAATCTGAGTAATTAAAAAACGCAAGAAATTTAGAATACTTCGCATCATTACAAATTTGTTCTTAAACATGAATGCAATAATGCCTAATAGGATTTAAATCAGAATTTTTATTGCACATGTTTGTTTCGCCAATAATGCCAAATTTGTTCATGAAAAGCCAATCTTGCTAGTTTTGAATAATGAAAAATAGCTAACAAGTCCGAAAGAGTACTATCCTTTGATGTATCTTTTTAGGAATAACTGATACGTTTCTGTAAAAAATCAATGGATTTTAATGTGCTTTCTGAGAAAAAATATAATCACTTTTCTATCATCACAAATTGGTCAATTAAAGAACATCTTTGGGGTGGAATGCTTAATGAAAATATATTTTTTAGAAGCAAAAAGGTCATTTGCATTATTGATATTAAAATATTAAGATCCAATAATTGCAGATAATTCTACTTAAAATACATCATCAATATAAAATTTTGACTCTTTTAATCAATCAAGTTAAAGTACAAAATGTTTGACATTTTTTTATTTGGCACTATTTTTTGGTTTCATCTTTTAGGGAAGCTTTTAAGGCTTATTTTCTAAGGCGACTTTCTTCGGGGAAAAGGATTATTTGCTTTCTGAATTGCGAATTTATTTGATCAAAACTTTATTCAAAAACCTTACAGATTTAAGCTTTTTTTGTTGATTTTATATGATATTTTTATTTAAGTTCTTATTCTTTATTTGACTTAGTGTTCCATTTTTGTTATTTTTTTATCCTGTGAGTTTCAAGAAATATGGTTATAATATATTTCCAATGTCCATGTTGATATCTTTATTTTCTTTGCTAACTTATAGTAAGGTTTCTTCTTATTTTTCATCCCTAGAAAAACATTTAGGCTTTACTTTTTCGTGTTTCTATATCCTTTTATATTAAAGGGTTTCATATAAAAAACAGCCAAAAAATAATCTTTCCATGTAAGTTTTTTATTCATATAGAAGCATGTTTGGATTTAATAAGAAAAGTAAATCAAAACTTTGTCACCAAACAGTTTTTTGATAAACTGTAACATTTAAAATTTATGTCAAACGCAAAGTAAATATTAAAATGAAGTATACTTAAATTTATTAAAGGTGCACAAGTGAAATTTAGGATTAAGCAGATAAACAACTAAAAATTATATATTTCAAAGTAAACGCTTTTTCATTTCTTCGTTGATGGCTTTATTCATTTTATTACAGTTAGTCCCACTTCTGAATTAGGGCCAATACCTGAACAACAGAAGCAACTTTAGAATTTAAAAACTATTAGGGAAATATTTTTATTTATCAAGAAATTCTAACAGAGATTAATATGAAATGTCTATTACACAGTCCCACCTACAAACTATGTTACAGTAGAATTATTTTAGTCAATGAGAGAGAGAGAGAGAGAGGAATGAAGTAAAGATTTCATTTAAAATTATGCCTTTGATAAAATTAAATAGATGAATGTATAGATTTAATAGAGATATAAATTTAATAAAGAATTATTTTAATTACACACTCTATAAAATAAAGAAAAGGGAAATGAAGTTTAAAACTATGCTTTTAGTAAAATTTAACAGATAAGTGTATAGTTTAATAGAGATATAGATAGATATATAGATAAAAATATGAATATGTATAATTAATAAGTGAAGTGTGTTCATTTATATTGTTAATGAAGAATTTGGTTCAACGGCAGTAAACTTATTCCCAATAAAGATTCCTCATAAATGTCATAATTACTTTTGATTGAAGACTCAAAGGAATCAAATTCAGGGGATCAAGCTACTTTTCAAAATTTAATGTTCTTAAGTTTGAATTTTTCTGTCATTTTGCTTATACATATAATTAAACAAATATTTCTTAGTATGATTTAGAATGTCGACTAATTAAAATCCACAAAATTTAAACATTTTAGAATTCAATTATTTCTAAAGGGATTTAGAGATACTTTTTTTTTTGAAAGAGTACTTTAAAACGTTATTTTTTTTAATTTATTAAATATTCTTATTTCTAAACCTTTATATATAACATATAGAATATGCTATGCTCTATTAAATATGAAATATACATCATAAAATAAACAGTGTTTTTCATTTCAATGTAATTCTCAAAACTCTTTATTACATTTAGTTATATTATAAAAATTTCATATATGTATATATACATACATGCATGCATACACACACACACACACACACACATATATATATATATATATATATATATATATATATATATATATATATATATATATATATATATATATATATATATATACATATATTTGGGTCTATTGTGCTCACAGAGCCCTGGCCTGCGTAGTAGTTCTGCACTCTTTCATTTGCTGTAGTTTCATATAGGAATGCTTGGCTTTTCTGGCATGGACTATCCATTTTCACAACGAAAATGCTTTGCTATTGGTCTATATTCATCTTCTGTTATATATTCATAACTGAAAACCTCTTTGAAATTTATTGTTTCGAAATTTTTTGCTTTTTCGTAAAAGTTTTGTTTAATTTATCCTATGTGTGCTAAAATATCATCTATTTTTAGGTCCTTGGGAATATTTTTATTTCTAATATAATATGCAACTTTTGTAATATCTCTAAGCATTTTTTTTTAAAATTTGTAGTTTTCGTTGATTACTGATTTACTAATATTGTTCTTGTAGTTTTCGTTGATTACTGATTTACTAATATTGTTCCCTACTGGTGATGCATAAGTTATAATAGACCGTATCATTGAGTTGTAGAGAAAGCATTTTTATTATAATGACAGCTTTGATTGTTTTCTAGCTATATTTGCTTTAATGCTACCTTATGCTTAAGTGGCTTTGGTGGTGATAACTTGATAATTGTGGTTATAGTCCATCTCAATTTATTATTCACTGTTAATCCCAGATAATTGACTGTATTTACTTTACACACACACACATACACACACATATATATGAAATACTCACATTTTTGGGCAAAAAATTGCGGTATATAGATGTGTTATACGTTAAAAGCGGGTTTTCTAATAATTTGGTGACTTGGCGATGTTTTGCCTAGGAAACTTGGCAATGTTTTTCCAAGGAAACTTGGCAATGCTTTTTCTAGGAAACTTGGCGACTTGGCAACAGTTGTCGAGATTCTTGGTGACTTGGCGAAAAATAGATACTTCTGGAAACATCCATCACCTAAGGTCTAGGACCCATATTTAGCGAGATAGCCTAGAAGCTTCCAGAACCTTGGCGAAATTGGTAGATTTCTCCGCCAAGTCAGGTATAAATACCGCAGCCTGACATAGAAGACAGGCAGTTTTGTGAAGACAGTCAGTGAGTGAAGACGATTAGTCGTGACTGCTAGTCTAGAGAAGCTGTTCTCTATCTGAGGTATTTGAAACCTGCGATTGGAAGCTGTTTCTTATTGTATCTGGCGAATTGTGGCTGTATAATTCTGATTGTTACAGGTGGAATTTCTTATATCTAGTGGAATTTTTACGAATAAAAAAGTCTTGTGTTCATTAAGTGGTTGCTATAGTCAACTCTCAATCGACATGAACCCAGAAGCTCGGTACAATATATATATATATATATATATATATATATATATATATATATATATATATATATGTATATATATATATATATATATATATATATATATATATATATATATCGTGCAGAAAAGTAATTTCACTGAACACTGAAGTAAAAATAAAAGATTATTAATGAATACTTGTGATTTTCCTATTTAAGAAAAAGTATTTACTAATTAATTAACTGATTAAGAAAATTCAATTATGTATAACATGAAAAACGTCTTTAAACATTTTTAACGATCGTTTTCTCAGTAGGAAACACAGTTGTTTTTATTCATAATTAGTAACAGTTAAAATATTTTATGACAGATGTAGAAGACATAAATTTGTTTCATTGACAATCCCCATTCAAAAAAATGAGCGCTGTGTAATGAATGAATTTAATTGTTTAAAATTATTAAAAGTTATATAATTCCTTACGATTCATTATTTTTGAATCAATAATTTTAAAATAACAATGTATAAATTATATTATTTGGAGTTTTGTCAAAATTAGGTTTATTTTCTTCATCATTTTATTGAACATATCAATCTGAAAATGAATTTTTAGTAATGAACAACTATGTAAAAAAAAATGTTTTGGGGTATTGAATAATTGTGATTCCGTGCAATTTAATTTCATTTTTTTTAAATTTAACAATACAACAATCAAATCATTACCGTTAGTATTAAAAGAAAAAAATTTTTACATTAAAACTTATTTTTTGTGAGATGGGCTTATTTTGTTGCTATACTTCCAAAAACAGTTTATCGAGAAATCTTAAGTATTTTTTAAAACTATTACTAATATTATTAAGAACTGAACGATGCTAATCTCCTGATGTCATTTAGTTTTTCCCTTCTCAGCTCAGAAAACAATATTAAACTATTTATTTTTCCACATTGTTACAGTTTGTAACTATAGAAAAAATTCAAAGTATGTTATATTTTATTTGACTTTCAATTTAATTTACTGCAAACACCTGTATTGACGTTTGAGACACATCCACTTACTGCTGAATTGAGTTGATACTAATTTAACGTTTGATCATTGCAAATGTCATGAGAGACCGTTATTTTAGTAAACAATAGGCAATAAGAATAATTTTAATAAACTAAAAAAAATAATTTTTGAAATATTTGGCGAAATTTTATTTTAAATTTCAACAGTAAATGAAGGTATAAAATCCTCAGTATATTATTGTTTGTACGGCTTTCGATACAAAAGGTTTCATTACAAGAAATCAATAGTTAAAATTTTTTTGTTTTACTTTAACTTTGAAACTGGAATTTTGCTTTTATTAAACATACTTCTTAAATTTAGAAACTATTTATTTTAACTCTGGTCATTTATAAATGTCAAACTTTTTAAAATAATTTATGTGCTTTTTTTACTTTTCAGAGTTATTTAAGTCATTTGAATTCATTTTCTTGTCTAATTTTTTAAATCTTGATTAATTTAAATCATTATGAATTGTAATTAAGAGTTTTGCCTATTCTATTCCGAAAATAATGTTTTGAAGTCTTTTTTGAGAAAAAGTGTTAGATTTAGTTACTTTGTACTAACGCATTCTTTCACAAATAAAAATAAGAAGGTTATACATCTTAAATTGTTGTATAATTTACAAAACAAAACTTTTTGAAGAACATTTTCTCCAACTATTGTAAAATTAGTACTTTTTCCAAAATCAAAAATTTCTCAATTTCAAATTTGCAATTTAATACTTATTTGAATAATTTTAAGTATTCTAATTCATATATTTTCCCCAAATAACTCTTTGACTAGATTAAAAATCCTTATTTCTGTCACAAAAAATTACAGATTAAGTGCTACAATATTTATTGCGAAAAATTATTTATATGGTTATAATATTCATTGCATTATTTTCCCCATCTATAAGTCTTTATGGACGAATTTTAACCTTAAGTGTAATAATTCATATTAATTAAGTTACATTTTAAAATGAATACTAAGTTTAATTTTAAACTTTATAGTTAAATTTAATTTTAAAATAACATGACATTTTTATATAATCTAATATACATAGCCCGATTATTTATGGAGAAAATCTATTTTCGAGTTTAATAAAGTCCTTTCACTATACCTCATGTAGAGCAGCCAACTAAAGAAAATTGGCAACCTGCCAAATTTTCGTAAGCTCTGAAGAATTTTGATTTAAATGAAGCCTAACTCTAATAAACGATAACTTCATTTTCTGATGATTAAATAAGCATAATAATAGTACACAATTGAAAAGCATCTGCAATTAAGCATTTATGAAGTTCGGAAGATTTATCAAAAAGCTTGAATCTGATGATTCGTTTCTACGTTATGATGATGATAAGCACATTTATCTCTGCTGTACTTCAAAATTTTAAATCTAGAAAAGACTTACATAATTATTTTGGAAAAGGGATTTAGTTTCCAAAAGGAATATTTGAGAGTTTCAGTTAAGGAAAAAGACTTATTTTGCCTCTGAGAACTTGAAATTATTGAAATGTATTTCATCCTGATATCTAAATCTTTTAAAAATAAAAATATAAGAGATTTGAATATAGCATTTCGTTCATCAATATTTTGTTTCCAAATTGTTTAGAAATTTTATTCTAAACTTTTAAATATTTTAAGATACTGTATAGTTAGGTATGCATGTGTTTTAAGATTTCATGAGCATTCCAAATTGTTTAGCAATTTTATTTTAAAATTTTAAATATTTCAAGATAATGTGTATTTAGGTATGCATGTGTTTTAAAGATTTCATAAGCCAGCAATCATTTTATGATTTTAACCGTTTTTGTAACCAAATATATTTTATTAAGTTCCATTAATATATATTATTACTTATTTATTTTCCAGGAAAAACTGGCTTTTAATTTTCAATTTCAGTTTTGCTTTTTTTTTTTTTTTTTTTTTTTTTTTGTAGTTTTTTGTTTTCTAAAACGTTTACATTCAAAATTAATGAAAAATATTCGCAATCTTTCAATATTTATATAAAAGTAAATCATCAGTTATAAAAATGAAACTGATGGAAATCAAATAATGCTCCAAATAACTTATTGTTATGAAAGAATAAATAAATAAGATTATAAGAGTTTAAACCTCTTATTTAAATAGACTTAAATCTATGATCATGAAGATTTTAAATTTGGTCGCCAATTTTGTAAACATTTCAGATCATTTACTCGTAGTCACTTCTGTAAAAGTTATTAGTACGAGAATAATAAGTGCTATGCTAACCTAAATCTATGTAAGTCAAATCTTTATTTTATTTGTCCAGTGAAACACAGAATCCAAAGGAAATTATATAAAAATGTTTATTTCTGGCTATTTCAAAACATAAGCTATGTTTCATTCCGAAATATTGATAACGGTTTTCGTGATTGATTTTAACCATAATTGAAGTTTATTGAATCCCAGCCTGAAGTGGCTCGTTCAGATATGAAAAGTGTTACGGAACTCCACCCACTTAAAAAAAATTGAACTACATGGTTCGTTTTTGCTTTTAAAATTGTTAGCTAATTGTAAACATTAGAAGCAGAGAATAAAATATGAACAGGATCAATCAATCAGATTTCTTTTTTTTTTAAAAAAATTTCACATTGTGTGTTTAAGAAATAATGACAATTGTTTTTGTTATTTTTACAATTTCTTTTAAAGGTGTTTTTAATTTCGCCAGCGAATGCGTTTTCGCCTTTCCCAACTTGTCAAAAATGCATTGCTCACAGGAAAAAATGTATTGAGTATCAATATTTAATGAATGCGTAAATAAAGGAAATTTTCAAGTGCTATATATATCATTTAATTCCATTTATTTGATTTGTGCATGACTTTTTTTCAAGGTACAAAACAACATTTTGAACAAAGCACTTCTCATTTCATTCCTAAATTGACCAATAAAATATAAGGATTGACATCATATTTATTATAATAGATATTTTTAAAAGATAGCAAATAAGTTTATTTATTCATCGCAAATTTCACCCGTTTTTTGGTACTCGTTTTTCATCACAAGTCATGATTTGGGAAAGTTGGAATCCTTAATAATTTGCTAGGGAAACCTATACAAAAGCATAACTCGATTTTTTATTTTTAAATTTAAATATATTCAAGTGATATGTTATTAAAAAATTAAAAACACGAATCTAATTTCTTTAGAAAAATCATATTAATTTACTAAAAAATGAAATTTGGAAACTTAATACAAAAATTTTAATTAGATTTTTGCTTTAAAGTATAAAAAAGATTTTTTATGTAAGAAATATTTAAAGTATTAAAAAAATTATGAAAAATTTTATACAAATATTATAAATATACAATTTGGACAAAAGTGGAGGTATTACTTCAGCACTTTTTATTTCTTTTTAGAAAAGCTGTTATTTTATTAGTCGAAAAATTCATTTCGCTCTAATTATTGGAAGATTGGCATAATTTTTTTTATTTCTTTTACATTCTAAATGTATTTACGGATAGTCTTAATTTCTTTATGCTGAGATGTGGAAATAATTTTCTCTTGTTTCAAACTATTCATTTAAATTTAAAAATTGGCAAAATATTTCCATGTATCCATAACATGAATATGAAATTCCCTCTCATATTTTTAAAACATCAACCAAAATAATAAAAATATTATCTTTTATCTTATTATATATATTTCTTATGTGAATACGTTAGAAACATATTTTTAAGATAATATCAAAAAATATGAAACAATGTAATGAAAAATGAATAAATTCTAATATATCAATCTAGTTTTTCTTTTTGTTTTATAGAAAAACATTAAAAAATCAGTTTGAACTAGATAATTCTGTGTAATATATTTATGAAAAAAAATTTGTAAGAGAGTTATCGTTTTCATTGTTGAAATATCGTTTTCATTGTTAAATTGTTGTTTTCATTGTGAAATTGTTGTTTTCATTGTGAAATTATCGTTTTCATTGTGAAATTATCGTTTTCATTGTGAAATTATCGTTTTCATTGTGAAATTTACGTTTTCATCGTCGAAATTAAAGTATATTTTTATATTTTTGTTCACGGTTAGAGATTTGTTTGAATCTTTAAGTTGAAGATAAATTGTAATATTTACTGTAAAACTTTTTAATTTGACAAAGAAATTAGAAATTCTTGGTAGAAATAAATTAGTCTTTGAACAAACATGATTTCACCTTCAAAAGCAAATCATTTTGATGTCAACTGGATTTTTAAAAAAGATTTCAGCAAAAAATTCTTAAGAATGCATGTTTCTTATTATCTTTATATTAGTTTAAAAATTTTTTTATTATTTTGTTTAATTTTTTGATTTCAAAACATTAGTTAAATTTTGATTGCAAAACCTCAATTAAATTTCGATTATCAAAAAATGACACTTCTAATTGCAACGAAGCGAAATTTATTCTCCCCTTAAAATTTTTCAATAGACATTTTTCTTTACAATAATCAATAAAAAATTTTCTATGTTTGCATTCTATATAAAAAAGTAATATTGTTATCGGCTATTGCATACCTAATGAGCAATCATTTAAGGATTAATTATACTTTTTAAAAAAAATACAAGAGTTATCAGGAATTTTACTGAAATTAGAAATTAGTTCTAAAGGAGAAATACGTATCTGTGAAATTAAATGGTAGCTCTAAAGGGAAAAAGTCTGCAAAAAATACTAATCAACAATAATCCGTATTTAAATTCTTTCTTTATATTCCAAAAAAATGTTCCTTTAATTTCTTAATTTTTTTGTCTTTTGATTGCTTTTTCCCTTCTGCTTTAAAATTCACATTTTTCAAATGCAAATTCAAAATCAAGGAAAACAAGAAATAATAAAGAAAAAATAATAGCCATACACTTCCTTAGTAAACAATTTAAATTTCTTTTATAGAGTGTTATTTGACTTTAAAGTCTAATGTATGAAACAAATCAAACTCTTTGTCAAACAAGTATTACCTTAATTTGTAATTCCCAATGAAAGGGTCTATTAATTGGTATGTACGAGAGTGTATTATATATATATATATATATATATATGATAAAACATGAAAAATATGAAATTGGAAAACACTGAAATATATGAAATAAATGAAAATAAGAAGAAAGCATAGGGGCCACGTCTTCATCAGGAGGGAGATTGCCAGCTATGCAAAAAGGAAGAACACTCTTTTCTGACATGCTCGAAGGACAAATGCCTAAAGATCTTCGAGCAATTCCCCCAAAGAGTGTTCGTATTCAATGAACTTAGGTTAAAACATTTGAATTGCTCGAAGATCTTTAAACATTTGTCCTTCGAGCATGTCAGAAAAGAGTGTTCTTCCTTTTAGCATAGCTGGCCATCTCCCTCCTGATGAAGACGTGGCCCCTATGCTTTCTTCTTCTTTTCATTTGTTTCATATATTTCAGTGCTTTTCCAATTTCATATTTTTCATGTTTTATCTTATTTATATTTCGCTGTTTTTCCAATTTCATATTTTTCATGTTTTATCTTATTTATACTGGCAAATCTTTCTTTAGCTGCTTTTGCTCTGGCTAGATTTCCTATTGTATTGTATATTCTGTATTGTATCTTTATATTTTTTGCTTTATAATTATGTATATATATATAAACTAAATATAAAGGAGAAAAACAACATAATAGTTATTTAATTAATTATAAAAACAGAATAGATAAAAGAGATAATGGAAAACATTACTCAGAAATTTAAATCTTAACATTTATTTTTTTATTTAGTATTTCCCTTGCATAATTCTGAATTTAATAATCATTGCAATTTTTTTTATCGTTAGCGTTATACATTTCAAACTTTAATCTTATTATAAATTATTTTTATTGTCTATTATTTTATCTTTCATGGAACTCTTACCAGAAAAGTTCGGAATAGGCTTTTTTAATATTATTTTTGCCACATTCTTAGAAATTTAATGAGAAAAGGCCATGTCGTCTGCAGAGTATATTTTTGAAAAAGTTATAGATATATTTTCTTCTTTCAACATTTGGTTTGAAGGGAAGATCTCTAATAGTAAAGCAATAGAAAGAAAAATTTCCGTTTCCAGTCTTAGAAATTGTCTTGGAAAAATGGATCTTCTTTTCAGAGTTCTCATTAATAATGGCTCAGGTTTGAAAGGAAAGAACTTTTAAAAATCTTTAAAGATATTTGAAAGGAGATAGTTATAAAAGCAATTGGGACCTTTTAAACAAACATTAAGTGAAGAGATTTAATGGGGGAATTTTTAAAAATGGCGAAATTCCCATTTTTGAGATATAAATTACAGTCATTATACTTATCTACGAAATTTAAATAAAAATTCTGAAATAAGTCTTGAATTAATTACAGCATTAATGCATAACATGTTTACATGCTCTGATGCACATTTTATATTAGTTAAGATCACTAAACATTTTTTTTTGGTTTAATAAAATCAATTATTATTTGATATTTCTATTATTTTATTTCTTGAGTGATGTTTAGCAGAATGAGAGTATACTAATGACTTGTTATGATAATGTGTTACTATTCCATCTTAAGTTATTCTTAACTGAGCAAATGGCTGAGTAGTCAAGGTTTTCAATTCTGCAGTTCTTGTGTTCGATTCCCGTCACAAAAATTGATGTTTGAATGGGATTGGAATCTAGTTTTAATCGTATGTCACCGTTCAATTAACGTTAAGCAACGCATGATCATAAAGTGGCAAACATAATATATTATACTTAACATAGTTTACTTATAGTACCATGATCTCCGGAATGTGAGTTCCTGAAGTTCGATACAAATCACTATTGAATGAAGATGAGTGCTCCTTTTCAGCTTTTTGAAGGTATATATGTCGTGATGGTTGCTTCCAGAATATTCTGTCTTTTTTTTATCATAGCAAGTTCATATGCCTAATTCTATGAAAAATGGATGTTCGAATACCTCTCAACAATTAAACGCTTTTTTAGCAGAAATTTTCTGATATAGCTGAAAACATATTTCCTGTAAACTGTAGAATAGTTTATCTTGACCAGAATACGGTATCAAAATAAGCTAATTTATAACCTTGGTTCTGTAATATGAAAATATAAGCATTGATCAGCATATAGAAATTTAAGTCATATTTAATATGCATTTCTCCTTGCATTTTACTATATATTATCCAAACACGTTACAAATATTCCTTTATGGTCATTGTAGTTTTAGTAATATGTGAATATAGAAATCACATTAAATTTGAGAAGCGAAACGTCATCTTTCAAATCTTATTGGTACTCTTGAAAATCCTGATTATTGTGTATAGATGTAAATTCAAAATCTGGTAAATGATAGGCCTTACAGATAAAATCAAAGATTTACAAAAGTAATTTCGTAAAAGTCAATAGTGTGTATGCGTGTGTGCTATAATACTATTCCATTTTGGTCTTTTATGAATCATTCGAAAAATAGTTTTAATAACTCTTTGAAAAATAATTGTAAGACAGTTCAATCGGAACATAATTTTTAATCATACTTTATTCAATTTGGAATTTATATTATTTTTTTAAAGTAAAAATTATTTTAAACTTTCTGAAGACACATTATATGCAATATTTTTTTTTCTAATGGCAGATTATAGACAGGTACAAATGCAACGTAGTTTATTAATCTATTGTTCCCTGATACCAAGGAACCGGCCAGACACAGCGACCTCTTTGCCGCCGAGGCATTGCCCCGGGTGCACCACAGGGGGTGGGCCACCATCGCACCCTCACACATGTCATAGGGACCTGGTTATAGGCTGCATCACACTTCATTCACACACACAAAGAAAGGACAAAGACAGGATAGAGAGAGAAAGTACATCCATGCTAGAACCGGGATTCGAACCCAGGACCTCCCTATCCGTAGTCAGGCACGCTGACGACTAGACAAGATGGCCGGCCTATATGCAATATATCTGCAAAGAAAAGTCCAACCATGTATAATCCCACAGTTCAAGATCTTAGCGAAAGGTGCTGATAACTTTAGAATTTATCCCGTCATTTAGTAAAAGGACGAAAAATATAACCATAAATGTCTACAACGAAATTTTACCAAGCCTCGTTGATAAAAACTAGGATTCACTGTGAAGGATTTACCACACTTTGAGCATCAACATACGTATCCATCATCAAAAGTTTCTGGTAAAAATCATTATGTAGAAAATGCATATTAAATGTATTAACAATGTAAATGCATAAAAATGCATCAAATTTCGAATTTGTAAAGGGTTTTTTTTTACCTTTGCATTTAAACTATTGCAGAAAATTTGCATTTTTAATGGGTTTTGAGTCTGCAACTCCACGACTTCAATCATCTTGAATTTAAATGAAATTAGACAAGTAAGACTTGCCTTTCATTTTGGGCCTCATCAGCTTTTTTAGTAAATTATGACATAAAAGTAAAGTGTAAAAGTAGATTAAAAAAACTAAAATGCATATACCAAATCACTGTTTGTGATAGCTTACCCAACGCAAAGTAAAACATAAAAATACTCGTGGGTACGACAAGCCGAAATAAATGTGGCGAATCTAGGGAACTCTTAGAATTCCGGAATTAATTAGCAATAACTGAGTGTACGTGGTGAAAATTTGGTTCAGTTTTCCTTCTGTTTACTTAATTATTTAACACAAGTCAGAAACAGTGTTTGCATAAATAATCCAAAACTTTATAAAAGAATTTTTTTTTTTTTTAAGTAATGAAATACATATATGGCTCAATTTTGTCAACCATGAAATTAAGATTTGGACTCAGAAGCAACCATGAAATATTCTTTTTAGAGGATTTACTTTTTGCTTCTAAAAAATAACTAATGTTCAACATTAATTTTGAGTCATATTACTAGCCTTTAAAATTTGATAAACCTTTTTGGTCATCTAGTATTTTATTTAGAGTACTATAAGTATTCACCTTTAAACAAGCTATTTCTGAATTTCAAATACTCGAAAATTTTATTTATTTATTTTTTTGGAAATTAACAGTTTTTTCGATTAAGATAACTATAGGGATATTACAGTAAAAATCACGTCAGTTAGATAATTTAAATCCCTTCAACTATTTGTGAAAACGATAGGCCACCAAAAGTTAAAATTTACATCGAAATGTTGCAATTTCATGATCGTACTTCGATTTCTCTTTTTTATTATTATATTGAAGTTTACGTTTAAGTTTTTTTATTTTTTGCTCACGCTAGTTTGAAATTTAGGATTTAAAAAATTGGAATATAATTTAATAAAGTTTTTATCAATTTGTTTCAGCGAAAATATATAATTTAATCACTTTGATTTTTTTCCGTCACACATTTTGAAAGATGTAATTAAAGTTTATAACATTTTGTAACGTACTTTTTGTCAAAAATGAGATGATATCAAAAACACTTTTGTGTGAAAAAAGTATATACTTTTTATACGTCTTTCCAGATTTGATAATTATTTTAATTTCTTATTAATAGTAATGTGACTAATTTCTTACCAAATAGCATAAATTTCTGGCAAATATTAATTTCTTACCACTATAATACGATAAGAAATGTGATTATGTTCCCAAGCAAATAGGAGAATTAATAAGATTATGATAAATAGGATAATTAATAGTATTATGATAAATAGGAGAATTAATAGTATTATGATAAATAGGAGAATTAATATCATTATGATAAATAGGCGAATTAACAACATTATGATAAATAGAAGAATTAACAATATGAATATAAAATCTTGTGAATCAAAAATTACGAAATGCAACTCAACACATTCTAATATTATTACACATCAAAATATAATCTAAATTTACTTATAAGTTTAACGTTTCAGCAGGAAAAAAATTCTGGTAACCATTTATACTTTGCAACTGCACTTAGTTTTATATTTTCATAAATGTACTTTGAACATTTAACTGTACGTTAACTGTTTAAGCGAATCACATATATACATTGAAACACAAATTTTCAAAATTAAATAGATAATAAAAAAATTTCAGAATTTCCAAAATAATAATTGTGATTTCTCTTTTTGATCCATGTAACAAATTTTTGTTGTATTAGCTTATTTAAAATGTACATAGAGAGAAGATGTCATTACTGATTTCGTCTTTATGAAAAAAATGTTACACTTTACAAAAATTACTTTGTACCGTAGAATTCAGAATAACTAAACAGTTGGAAAGAATATTTTCCAAAAAAATAAAAAACGTATTCCACGAAAGAAAACTGCAAAATAATATTTTCAAAATGTTCTTTTATTTTGAGTGTAAAAAGAGAATTTCCTCTCCTCAAATATTAACCTTAAAAGGTTTTAAAATATAGTCTCCAACAACCCCATTCTTTTCAACAGCATTAATTATTCATCAAAAGGGAAGAGGAGAAAAATGGCGACATGTTGCAAAATAGGTACAGAAAGAATTTAATTCCTTTCTCTTTTTTGTTTGTTTTTTTCTTTTTTAAAGGACATTATTTGTTACACGAGATGAAGTCTTATGAGCTAAAGAGGAAAATATCAGCTTCTATTTTGTAAGGGAATCATTTACTGAGAAATGCTTCGTTTTTCTTGTTCACATTTAATTTATTTGTATGACTTTTAGAATAAATATTTACGGTATGCATGGTTGTTTAGAATTTTCTTTTGAAATATTATTCAAGACGTAAATGGTAGAGTCAATTTTATTTTATTATGTACACCTATGATTTCATATGTAATGTATTCCTTAAATGATAACTGTTTTGTTAAAAACTTTTAAATCTCTCCCTTCTTGGATGGTAATAATTTTATTAATTTATGGAGTTTTCGAATATCTTTTATGAAATATTATTTATACCATAGGTAAAGTCAATTTTATTTTATTATGTACAGCTACAATTTTACATGCAATGTGTTTTTTTAAATGGTAAGTGTTCCGTTAGAGACTTTTATGTCTTTATTCTTCCATGGTAATTACTTTGTTAAATGACTTCATTTTCGAAGTTTTAATGTCTTATATTATATTAGTTATGATATAATGTGTAAAGTCATTTTTATCTGTGTAATGTTTTTTTAATGATAACTGTTTGTTAGAGGTCTTTTAAACATATCTTCCTTTTCGGATGGTAATTTTCTTAAAAGAGACATTTTTCAAGACTCATTATATTTTGCAATAGAACTCGTTTAAAATATTTTTATATACAAACTATTTGATATTTGAGAAAAAGTAATTTTGTCTTATTTATTTTCAATTACAATATTTTTTATATTTTATAACACCAGCCAAATAAGCTAAGGAAAGGGAAAAATTTAAGATATAAATTATTATTAATTAAATTTGGACTATATTGCTTTATACAGAAATTGATATTTATTAACAGAAATTGATTTTTGATACTTATGAAATATTATAATTTAATACTTTTTTTATTTCATAGCTAGAGAAGTTGAACTTATCCCTTAGCTGTGAATTAATCAAAGTTACAATTATAAATAACGAAAGCTAATTTAAGAGATTAAAATATACTACACAATTAAAAACTGATATTTTAATGCATTTTGGTTTTTAGTGAGTAAAAATTCCTTTTTATTTACTAAACAAAACTTAAAATACATAAATGCAATCTGAAAACTATATTCATATATTTAAAGTAATATTTATTTCAAAAACACTTCCTTTTTTTATAATATGTTACTGAGAATATGTTTATTTTCTTAATGGAATGTCATAAAAATGTAGTAAAAATTATATTTTTTATGGAATGTTATAAAAGTTTAACTCTTTTTCAGGAAAGCAATACCTTAGTTTCAAATTTAATATTAGAACTCAATTAATGAAAGATTTATGAATAGAATGAACTGCACCAGTTCCTTTCGAAAATCGCGTTAATAGAAATAAAATCTTATTATTCACATAAATAATATGCATTCTTGTATAAAGATAAAAAAAAACTGATTCTGTTATCATCCTCATTATTTGATCAAACATTTTGCGAACCAAATTAGGATTAAACTTTAAAATTTATAAAGTTTTATTGATGTTATGAACAAAATCTATTGTTACATACATTTTCGACGATTTTTTTATAAAAATAAAATGGTGGACAAGAGAATAATTTCTATTTATCTACCAAGACAACTATCCATACAAGACTACCAACACAAATTATAAACAATCCTAACAATAACAGAAAATAAACAGAGTTTTAGTACATTTCATATTTTTTGTAATTAGAGCACATAATATATATTTTTGTATTTACAAAACAATTAATTATTAAAGTCTATTCTATGATGGTTTGGTTGTTTTTTCCTCTACAGTCATTTTAAGAATTGATTCGACTGGGACTTGAAGTCTAAATTGGATCCAATTCACTATAAGCCTCCAGGGAATCGAACCCGCAAGCTGTTGAACGAAAACTATCGACTAATAATTACCGGTCTGCTCAGCTATTTTGAGCGGATCGATTATCCCCTTTTTTAGTAGTTTGGATATGCCCAAAAAGATAAAAAAAAAAAAGCAGTTGCTTTATATTTTTGAACTGTGATCGAATAACATGTACCTCTCTAAACTATCACACCGTGATAACGGAAGAATCTTGTATTTCATAACCAACAGTCCTTTTCTGAGTTACGACGAAACAAATTCTTCTTATATCGGACTTTGATTTCTTGAGGTATTAATTTTACTGAGTAAAATATTTAACTAATAATTTATTACTTAATGTATATTAATATATTTATCAATATCAATTTACGAGCTTTTTAATGGTATAAATAAAAGTTATTCACTATTTTATAAGTTATACATTGTATATCAGCGTTTTCCTTTCAAACTGATATGGAAATAAATTAGTTCCAAATATATCTGCTTATCTATTTACTTCTGATTATGTCTTCAAAATTACTTTTATTCCCTTTAATGGCCTTAATAAACTTTCCTGTATGCAACGCCATCTATAGAAAAACGCTTAATAAAAGTCTTTCCTCAAAAAATTCGAAAATATATTAACATTTCTTTGACCTTATTATTCAATTGTTATTTTACACACGCAAAAGCATCGTATTAAATTCATTATTTTAATTTAATTAATTACACAAGAATCATTTATTTCCTTCTACTTAAAATACTTATTTGATTTAACAAAATAATTTTACTTTAAATGATAATATCCTGAACTCCTTTCAAAGAAAAACAATAATAAGCCAAAATTATATGCACAGTAAGGATTTCTTTCATTTATTTTTTTATTCTTTGTAGTTTGGAATTAAAGTTCTAATATAGATCTTTTCGAAATAGCTTTTTTAAAATTCCAAACTCCCCCTTCTCTTTTCATCAAGTATAAAGGAAGTGTTTCCACCCCTTAAGGAAGTACTTCCGGATTTTTCACATTCGAAAAAAAAAAGAATTTCATTTTCATATATTCATAAGAAATGAAAAATCACATTTGCATGTCTTTCTTTAAGGGGAAAAAAACTCCACAATGGAATTCGTGATGGGTTGAAAAATCATCACCAATGGAATATTTAATTTTTTTTCATTGTAAAGTCAAAAATAAAATTTTGAAGTTTCAAATTATTTTTCGTTAGTAAATAAGCTGTAAAATTCACGAATATCTATTAGCAATGTAATGCAGTAATGGATTCAACTTATAATTCAAAATTTTATAACTATATCATCTATTTGTAAATAATTTATAAAATATCATATATTGATCGTAATATAGAATCCCAACTAAAATTCACAGAAAACTATAACTCTACGATAATTATTTTAAACACTAGAATGTCACGAATATTTAAACTGTTACAAATATACAAATTACATATGAAAATTATCTATAATTTCTGGTTTACATGATAATTAATATATGTCACTGTAAAATATTTTTAATACTTTTGTTGGCGATTAACTTGCTATATCCTATTTATAGCAACCCTTGTAATCTATTTAAAACAATCTTGGCGATTAAAAAGAAAGTTTCCAATTTTTGGAAATTTGTCCGTTTCTTTATTTTTATGGTTGCCCATGAAATTCAGAAGCCAAACTGGGAGCCAAATAATTAGTGTTTTGTTCAACAATTCGTTTGTTAGAATCTCTCCTTGGGCCTGCATTTTCAGAATCCACTTCAAACTGCCTGTACTGGACTTCTGTTGTTTAATGATTAGCTTAATGAAAAATGAGTGACAACCTAAACATAATACTTAGAGAAACATACTGTTTTCAAGCCTTACAAAAAAAAGCGCATTTGTATTAGTACAAATGCTATTATGAATAAAGTAAAAAAAAATTTTGAAAGCTAAGAGATTTGTTCAGTGTTTGCAATTACAAAACTTCAAAGGAAATAAACATTCTATCATCCTAGTAAGTTTCGTGAAAATGATCAGTTGACAGGTGATAAAAAAATTCCGACAGACATAAATTAATCTGGAAATAAAATCAGGATAAATATAAAAAAACATGAAGTCAATACAAATTTAAACTCATGCTACTTCTTTTATCTTTATATATAATATTTTAATTCATTTAATCTGATTATATATTTAAAAAAGCAAATAATAATTTCATTCCTTATAAGTTTGTAAAATCCATCAGCGTATACATTTTATGAATTTATCAAACCATTTTGAATTAGTATTGTTCTATATTTCGATAATACAATTTCAAAGCAATTATATAAAGAAGAAAAGTAGCTATTGTATTTAAAAACACATTGGCGATATTTTTGGCAAAATTAATGTTTACCCATATTGCAATGAAGTGTAATATCACTATCAGAAATATACTTAAATATATGTTTTACGAAGGACAACCCATAATTTAAAAAATTAAATTATAGATTCACATCTTATTGTATCGTGCTAGAAATGGGTTGATGAAGCGAAGTTGTTTATAGATTCTTTTTGCAAGTATAAATTATACTGCTTTTGATGAAACAGATAATATTCAGGATTCAAACTGATAATATTATATAATATTATACTTTAAACACATAGTATTCAAGATTCACAAATTTGGAAAAAGATGAAATTTTCTCGATATAAATCCGACAAATAAGTGCTTATGCAAAACACAAAAGCATCTTACCCCTCTTCATGTGTCATGGTGTCATAGTGTTATAGGTCCATCTATATGTGTGATAGTGTCATAGGAACTCTGAAAAATATAGCAAAATTATCTTCATTGCTAGAGCAGAATGTTCTTAATTGCTCTCATATGATGCAATAAAATTTATAAATCAATAGCTTAATTGAGTAGTATGAAATTATTTAAATTTATTTCTCGTATTGATTTCCACTGTAAATTAATCAAATAGTTGTTATATTCAAATATTTAAAGAAAAAACACAGAAATCCTCAAAACATGCACTCTGAGAGATATTTCTTAAAAATGGAACTAAATAAAGCCTATTTTAATTAAATATATAAACATATTTTTTTTAATAAAATATAATTTAAAATAAATAAAAAGAGAATAGTACATATAAAAGAAATTTATTTAAAATACAGAATAATGATCAAAATTAATGAAAATCCGAAAAAAATGTTTCAAATGTTCCGCTTCAACACGCCTTCAACATTCTCAAACTCAACACTGATTATCAAAATGAATGTTTCTGCTAAATATATTAAATTATCTCACAAATTGCAATTATTCTTCCCAAACATGTTTATTTTCTATAAAAATGACAGTTCTACAATATTGTACTGTATTCACATGAAATAATAAGTTCACATAAATACTTATTGTTGTTAACATTATTTTCTGGATAAGAAAAAGAGCCAGACTATGAAATTTGAATCGGGGTTAGTTAAAGTTATTTATTGACATTTTAAATAGCATTTTGTTTTATTATTATTTATTTGTTTATAGAAAATTTATTTGATTCCTGTAATTATTTAACATTCATTATATTTCTTCTGTTGAGTATTTTATGATACGCTCAAATCTGAAACTAAATCCTTGTAAATAATATTTTGATACTTATCTAATTAAAAATTTCCTAAAGAATATTTATTAAATCATATATACTACTCTTCAAGTTTTTTAGCATTAAATTTTAATCAGTAAAATTTTCTTAGGTGTATTAAATCAAACCATTTATAATAATTGATGTAATGTGCTTAAATATTTCAAGATTCACCTTTATTTTTTATTAATAAATAATAAATTTGTGATAAAACAATGTTTATAAGAAATTTAAAAGTAAAAACTACAATTTAAACAATTTGGTATTTTACTATATGTAGGCATAATACCTATTTTTGTTTCATAATGTATTTATATAACAGTAAAAAGCATTTTTAGAATAAGGGAAACAAAATTTAACATTATTATCTGATTTGTTTATAATTTCCGTGCATTTCCAACGTTAGTATGTAACTCAAGAAAATGTGCAAATATTAATCCAAATTTTTTTCAGTACATTTACTTGGATTATATTTTTAAAATATATGCATAGTTTCAAAAATAGTGAAAATAATGTGATAGTTATTATATTCAAATTGTTATTTAATAATCTTTGTCTGACTCATCTTTGCTTGGGTTCCCAAATATTAAATGAAACTTTGATAAAAATTTATTTCTATAAGCTTATAATTTATACATGAGTTTAATTTTCTTTTAGATTATATTTATAGAATAAATACTTTGATAAAAATTTATCGGTATACGCCTAAAGTTTATTTAAGAATTTAATCATGTTTAAACTTACATTTACTGTGTAAATACTTATTTGATAAATGTTCGTATTGCTTACGTAAAATGTACGAGAGAATTATTTTATAATTTTCTTGCGAATTCTTTGATTATAATTGTAATTTTGTAAGAAAGTATGCATTAAAAATTTAAATCTGATTTCTTAGTTGATTAAAAACAAGTTAAAAAATAGTTTCCGAATCAGCTAATATATTTTTTCTTTTTAAAATTATTATTTTATTTAACTTCGTAACTATCAATTGAGTTTTTCATGTCACTAAAAACGTATCTAGAAAAAAATAATCTTTGATAAAACTTTTAAAATTCATTTGAATTCTTTACTTTATAATTCCTCTTTTGTTTTAAACAGTAAAAAAATCATAATGTAATTTAAAAACATTTTCCGAGATGAAATTTTAAAAATATTAAATATTTATACCATTATATTCGATAACATTCAGTAATTCAGTAAATTTTTAAAAGTTAATAATTTATTTTATATATATATATATATAAATTATTTGAAGACATTCCTTACATATACAATATTATACTCATAAAAAGTATGTTTATAATGAATTTCGCATGTAAAACCCTTTTAGCTGAGACTCTTTTGGTATTGTTTAGATTATGAAACGTTTATGAAAAACAAACTGTTAAGTAAAATATAGAAATATATTTATCAATAGTAGATTATACTATTGCTTGTATGTTTCTCTTAACTACTTTCTTTTAGGCAGGTAAACTTGCAGCAAATAATGATGATATATTTTCAAAATACAGTAAATGATATTTTTAATGATTATGAGTTTCAATATTTATTTCGCGAAATTTCGATTTTTACACCTTTTTTCATTTATTTTTTAGCATTTAAGTTACTTTATAAATTTTGCATTTAACTTACAATTAAGTAGTGCTTCTTATGAAGTATTTAAAAATATTTTTCTGTTTTGCCAAAAATCAAATTTTAGGCGCTTTTCTATTTCAAAAAAATGTCTTCAGTTGAAAAATTATATTTATAATATTAGAAACAGTTTCATTTTAATGAAGATTTTTAGAGGACTGTATTTATTTGAAAATTAAACCCTTATTTAATTTTATATGCTTATTGGTACAAGTTAAGAAGTTTCATAAATTTAGATGAATTTTTATGGCTAAAAATTTCCAACTTCACGCTTATTAAACATTATACATTTCATAAAAATTAGTTATTTTATTAAAAAAAAGGAGTGACATCTATCATTATTAAATTTGCAAGATTGAAATACCTTAATTTAAAATTCTTATATTGGATTTTTATTATTATTATTTTAGGTATACGTATTTCATATTTTAATCGTAATTTTAGACCACGGGTGAAATAAGGAATTTTTTTTTTTTTTTTGCTTAAAATATTAATTTTAAGTAATACACATTTATAATGCTTATTTCCATTAAAAATTTTTTATTTTGTTAGTGATATATATATATATATATATATATATATATATATATATATATATATATATATATATTTGTGTTTGTGTGTGTGTGTGTGTGTGTGTGTGTGTGTGTGTGTGTGGAAAAAATCATGGAAAAATGTGAAAAAGCAATTTATATCCCTTATAAATGTAATTTATCTTCATATTTTAGAAAAAACAAATTATCGCTGATCGAAAAATATTGAATGTAAAATTTATTTTCATTGAATAAATGGTTTGCAGAACTGGTAAAGTGAAATCGTGCTTAATAAATATTTAAAAATCAAATATCTCTAAAAATACTTAGAAATCCATTAGTAAAAAGTTTATTGTTAAAATGTCAACGTTCCCTTAATAAATTTCATTAAACTTCGGATGTGCAATGAAAATTGGGAAGAACATGAAATTGTGAAATGTAATAAAACAACATTGAGGCCTATAGTTATATATATATATATATATATATATATATATATATATATATATATATATATATATATATATATATATATATATATATATATATATATATATATATATATATATATAGGAAAGCTTTAAACATATATTTTCAAGGTGGAATTGAATTAAATTCATATTTATTAAGTTGAAATGCAAATACAGAAGCACAATCTTAGCATAAAAAGTATGCACAGAAATAAATCAAATATTTGATTCAAATAACAATTCACTTGACAAAAAAAATGTTTCTTTTATTTTATCCTCCTTTTAAGGAAAATCTGATTTCTTTTGTCACGAGCCTTATGTAAAGAAAAAAAAAGCATTACTTAGTTTCAATTGCAGAGTCTTAAGTACTAAGCGCGTTCGTAAATCCAAAAGATAATGGAGCTTTCAAAAAATAGTTAATCAGAACTGTCTTTTTTCTATTTTTATTTATTTGGTTATGTTTCTTTTTGACGGAGACACTTATTTTTGCCGTGAAACAGTGAAAGGAGAATTTGAAAAAAGAATGCAATAAATAAAATATAGGAAAAGGAGATTTTTTTTAAGAAAAATCTTAGTAAGCAACGGAAATAAATTGGTAGTTCTTATTAAAAACACTAGACATGATGATATAAAAAAGGATTTTCTTAGATATTTTCTTTTTTATTGGTTTATTTTTATACATAATATGATTAACATACTTGTAACAAATTAATATTAAAATAAATATAGATGTATATATATATATATAATTTCAAGTAACCGACACCCCTCAATAAGGAAATTCCCAAACAACGTATATTTTCACTTGTTGTTTTGTTAAAAATAAACTCTTGTTTATTCTCTGTTTAAAGAGACATAAAAGTTCTGTTAGAAGATTGTATAATTTATTAGATGCTTTTTTTTAAAATAAACATAATCGAGTGCATTTTTTGAGTATTTATTTATAAATCATGTATTTCTGACAGTTCAAAATAATGAAATGAAGGTTTTTTTTTTTTTCATTTCTAATGACAGAGTAGATGAAAACTGTAATCGAAAAGTAAACATTAAAGCTAGGACAAAGAACAAAAGTAACATGAACTCAGATAGCAAAACTGAATTCCCAGTATGTCTATAAATCATTCATATTGTTCCGAGCTCTCTTGTATCTCTATTACATGTATGCAGAGTTCAGTGCAGAGCAAATAGTGCATGTTCATTTCCTCTAGTATGTTGCATAGTTGGCGCAGAAGACTTGGCAGTAATTTTATAAGATAAAGTTATTTGGAGACACAATCATGGCCAGTAGCAAGGCGAAAAATGGTAACCGACCTGTCCTTTGGCTAAAATGGAATATTTGGGATTTCAGCTATCAATTTCTTGTATTTGTTTGCCTTTTTTTATGTTTTTCCAACTATTTTCTCAGAAAAATATTTTAACTAACTATTTTGGCAGTGTGAAAAGAAATTGGGTTATCAATTATTTGTACAATTTTGGTTGCTTTCTTCAGAAGGAAATAAGCTGTTTCTCTTCCCTAAATTTCTGTAGTATGTTGGCAATCACTGCAATGCAACCTCTATATGTTTCTCAATGGAATAATAGAAGACCAGACAAATATTTAAACTATCAGCTAACTCAGGAGCTTCAGATGAAGCAAGAATCAGGTAGGTAGCTCTTAAATCTGAACCATATGACAGCCCTTGAATGATTTTCAAGCAGACACTGCAGCTATGACAGAGAGATTAGAACAGTTGATATATCCATATCAAAGGCTGTTTTATAACTTCCGACAAGTGTGCAGATTGTGAAGATCCTATAAAAAAAATGCCCAGCCTTGATACAGTCAGTGATCACGGATCCATCTGTAAAAACGTCTAGCCATTTGTCTTCTAGGTGCATTTTATGTATAGTCTAAAAGGCTAGAGCTTTTAAAATTAGGTTATCTAATTCTATTTAGAGACTTTACTTGATAGGTTCATTCTAACCATGCATTTCCTTCCTTCAGTTGAACTTTGCAACTTAATAAGATATAAAAATTTCTAGTTCAATCCTCAAAAACAAACTTTTTGAATGAATTTTAATTTTAAGATTCCGTGTATATGGTGACAGAAGACTATTCCGCAAGGAAAAACAATCAGGTAATCTTGAGATCTTCTGCTATACTAGTAGTGCCAACCCTTACATAACTGATTTCCTACTCTTGTGTCGGGTAGACATCAGAAGCACATCGATTGGAGATTTCTTAAGAGCTCCCGTGTTTAGACGAAGCCCTTCTTTATGGAGCTTTTCTAAGATGTCACTAATACGTTTATTTTCTTTCAACAAAGGTTAACTATGCAAAGATCTCATAAGCCAGCTTCAGGAAAGCCACTTATCACACCCAGAAGAATATGACACCGACACAGACTCTAAAAACATGTGAATCCAGTAACTCATCCAAAAAAACTAATATCGAACTCTCTGAACTCTTAAACCTCTGGAGATCAAATCACAAACTTAAGAACCCTTTGATCATTTACAAAAAGAATATTTCCCAATCAACATCTCAATTTTATCCAGTTTTACTCAATGTTACTTATTTAACTTTTTTTGTCTAATATTTTCTCTCATCTTGTATTTAAAATAAGTGCCAATTTCAGGTTTGTACCAAAACCTGTGATACAGGGGACTATTTTGTAGACCACTATAGGCCTTGAAGTTCAAACTTTGTAATCAAATATTCAATTGATTAATAGCTGGTTGCGTTTCCAAGTGGGAGCATGGCACGTTGTACTTTGTGTCCATTTCTCTAGATGTGAAGAAGGGGCTAAACCTGATAACCTATAAGTATGGACCATGGACTCTCCTTCTCGTTGTCTGTTCTGTCAACAAAGGTACAAGACAGTAAGTAATAAATGAAAAAATACAGGATTTATAACTCAAGTTTAGGGTTGTCATACAGCATCCCCCTTCAGTGTCAGCAATTCTTTTTTTTTTTTTTTTAAGTAAGTGTCTTGGTAGCTCATTCCAATATGTTTTTAACGTGCTTTTTCCAATTTAGTTTACGGTTAAGAAAAGACACCCAAATAAGAAAAGTGGATGGTCTGAAGAACATGAAGGTTTTTTGTATATATACTGCTTGTTGTTGGTGCGTAAGGGAAAAAGTTAGATGAACAGTTTTATCTAAATTTACTTTCATATTATTAACATAACATCAATCAAATAATTTACTTAAAGTAGTTTCAGATTCCAGTATAGCTTAATTTTTGGGCTTAACAAGATAATCTGCATAAAGTAGACATTTGACACTCCTAATTTTCAACAGGTCAGTTATAAGATCGCTTAGATAGACGTTAAAATATAAACATCTAGTGACAGAACCCACAGGAAATCCAGTTTTAAAACTCTTGAAATACAAAAATACAGTTTTTGAAAAGTACTTTATAGATTCGTTAGCCAAGAAAAATTATGAATCAAAGAAACATATTCATGTGGATATCAATAATAGACAGCTTTAACAAAAGACTTTCCCTCCAAATCAAATGCGATAAAACGAAAGTAATTTTCATTAAACTTCAAATCCTAATAGTATTTGGGATTTTTTAATAATACAGTCAGTTTAAATTTTTATCAAATTATATTCTCTAAATTTCTTTTAACTAATAGAAAAATTGATATTATTGCAATCAATTAAAATAAGGAATTTATTTTCTGGAAATAATTTTTACAAATTGATAATAGGGAAATATCTTTATTCCCAAAAAACAATTTTTTGCAGAATATGTTCATTATTAAGATTTATTGATCGATGAAATTCCATGGTTGAAAATTCCAAGTTTTGCGGACTTTGAAAAGTATTGAAAACAAAAACGTCCATAAAAAATTACACAAAATAATCTTTTAATATTTCATTAATATGTTTATTGAAATATTGATGCTTATCAATATATATTTGATGAATATTTAAATATATATATATACACATCTCTTTGCAAATTTTTTTCAAATATACTAACGAATTTGCTTATAACTCAAAATAATTCTGTTTAATTTACTAATTAAATTGTTTTATTTGTATATAATATTATTATAACATTTTAGAACAAAATTTGCAAGTGACATAACTGTACTTCTTACTGTACTACATAGTGTACATACTTCCAGTGCAGAAATAAAAATTGCACATAGCATAATTATTGTAATTATTACTCTAAATATTTCTCAGCAAATGTTCTGTTTTTTACTTTAATAAATCTTAAAATTATTAATTTATTTATTACTTTAACATTTTTCAAATATTGCGCTCAACACCATTTTTTCTGTTAAATTTAAAAGCATTACTTTATCATTGCACACTGTATTTATACAATTTTTTTAAAAAAAAATTACCTTTTTAAATTATTGTTTAAATTTTTTCTTCATTTAGCAAAAAAAATCAAAGTATCATAATAATAATAATAATATATATATGTATGTATATATACATGTGTAAAATACAACACATTAAATCAAAAAATACCAAATACCAAATAATATATTACAGGAAATGTAAATAGCGTAGAAGTAGCTAAAGTGAGGTAAGCCAGTGTAAATCATATTATACTGTTGTTTCCTCGGCTTTAATATGATTTTTTTAAATTTAATTATTGATATAAATATTTTTATGCTTCTTTCTTTTAATACGAACACTCTTCGGGGTAATTTCTCGAAGATCTTTAGACATTTGCCCTTCGTCCATGACAGAAAATAGTGTTTAATTTGGATAGCTGACCATCTATTCTGATGAAACGTGCTACCTATGTTTTTCTATTATACTTCGTATATATTTTTTATTCTTGTCAGTGATTTTAAAATTTTGTTTTATATATAGGTTTGATTCCACTTTAAACTGTAATTTTCCGCTTTGATTAAGCCATAGTGTGCAAAAAGTGAGTGACGTAAACATTAACGTAATACATTTTATTTATACTTTTAGATTACTGTTTAAGTCGCAAAAAGAAATATGAATCTATTTTGTGAGGCTTAAATATAGGTATAGATGAATAATTACATAATATAATAAATTTAATCAAACACTAGATATTCTTCATAATCGTTTCCTTATTCATTATTGTCAGTTTTAATGATATTTTAGTGTTACAATTCTCGAAGATGTTTTTGTAATTATTTAAAACTAATCATAAAATTTTATTCTTCTATTCTATCTGGATTGAAAACAAGATAGAAACTTTACCGTTGAGATTTTTTATGACTTTTATAATTTTATACATTACTTTAATTCATTATGTCTCTTGTTCCTTCCAAATGAAGATTATATATTTT
The DNA here is from genome assembly GCA_030067965.1 of Latrodectus elegans. Taxonomy (NCBI): domain Eukaryota; kingdom Metazoa; phylum Arthropoda; class Arachnida; order Araneae; family Theridiidae; genus Latrodectus; species Latrodectus elegans. The sequence continues at coordinate 68,514,376 of CM057821.1, read as the reverse complement.
ATTTTCAATCCGCTTCCGTATAATATTATTATAGTCTCTTAATTTTAATGCTAAAATTGTTTGAAATTAAAAATTTAAATCTGTTTAATTGTAAGAAAAGGCATGCGGATTACCAAACACAGAAACTAAAATGACGTAAAACATGTTGAACTTAGGATTTTTTAGATGAATGGTATCACGTGATTCATGTGACGTCATTTATTTTTCATTTGTTTTTTTACCCTTGACCAGTAGCAATTATTCTTCAACATACTTACTGAGACAGTAGCTGATCAATTGACCTTCAATTTAGCAATAGGCGGGATTTCTTCTGCGGGCATGGATGCTTGCAGAAGATTGGAATCTTTTCCAAACTGTCAGTCTTGGTTAAAGTTACATCTCTCGTGCATCAAATTACCTTTGAATGGGAGAAAAAAATTCAAACATCGGAAATATAATCATCTTACATGTTTTTGTTCTAAAATAATTATAGTAGAAATTATGTTTCGTATTCTTTTCACATTATCAAATCAAGTAAATATCTCTGATATTGCGTCGTGAATAGACACTGCGTCGTGAATAGTCATAAATTTACTTTCCGGAGAACTTTTTGTTGTACCCGCATACTTCCCTGTACCTAGCCCTGAGTTGGGTTCTACCCGTTAGATAGAAGCAACCGGGGGGGAGTTTTCATGATTTTGAATCAAGGACCCAGCAGAAGACCCCCAATATTTGGCTTGCCTCCCAGAGGTATCATTTCATTTGGAAAACATTACGATCATGCCTGGTTTTAATATGCCCCAATCGCTTTCAGGGAACATGACGTATCTGGGATTCGAACTCACTACCTTCCGAAAAGGAGAAAGAAGCCCTAACCAATCAGGCCACCACGGCTCTGAAGGACCTTTTGTAAGTAGTGATGCGTATTCACGTATCTCAAGGGAGAAAATCCGGAAAATTCCCCAGTACCCTTCCCGGAAGACGTTCATATAGAAGACAGAAGGAAAAATCCATTTTCCTGCGCTCACCTTGGCCTCGAGCATAGCACTTCACAGTGAAAAATTCCAGGTTTCATCCAGCCATTGTTGAACAAGGGGTAAAAGATGTTTCATTTCTACCTTCTGCAAGAACATCTGTCTGGATGGGTGCTCGGGAGTTTTCCATGTTCCCTTGTTTGAGACGCATGAATATGCCCCTCAATGTATGATAATTCTCTCCATAAAGAAATTACATGGTGGACATTAAAATGCCTTACAGCAGTCTTTTGCTGCTAGATAATCCAAAACGTGGCGACGTCAAAAATATATCCATTTTCTGTTGTTCGGCAGTGGCTATGTTTGAACATGAGATAATCAAATTTCCTACAACTGGTTCTCAATAACCACTATAGATTTAAGAATCATCATGATGATCCATTTGTTCTTCCTACTACAGATTTAAAGAAATCGTTCTATGAGTTTAACGAAATTAATGAGCCATTCTGCAGATTTAAGGAAATCTTCCATAAGTTTTAACAAAATTGATGCGATCCATTTGTTCTTCCTACTACAGATTTAAGGAAATCCTTCTATAAATTTAACGAAATAAATGACCTATTTCTTCCTCCTACTACAGATTTAAGGAAATCTTTTTTAAGTTTTAACAAAATTGATGTGATCCATTTGTTCTTCCTATTACAGATTTAAAGAAATCCTTCGATAAGTTTAACGAAATTAATGACCCATTTCTTCCTCCTACTACAGATTTAAGGAAATCTTCTATAAGTTTAACAAAATTGATGTGATCCATTTGTTCTTCCTACTACAGATTTAAAGAAAACCTTTTATAGGTTTGACGGAATTGATGATCCGTTTGTTCTTCCTACCACAGATTTAAAGATATCCTGCGATAAATTTAAGGAAATTGATGATCCATTTTGTTTAATTTTCGATTAATTTTCAAGTAATATTTTTTACTATTTACTTTTATCTTCATAATTTGATACATAAAAGTGAACATTTTTATATGACATCCTTTTTGATAAATGAATCCTTTTTTATTTATAAATTACTTTTATATTCATTAAAGAATATTAAAAATCAATAAAAAAGCAGTTAAACTAATTTTTTATTTTACGTATACAAACTAGCAATGAAATAAAAATACTTATTCACCTTTCGTTCAGTAATTGAAAATTAGTCAACAAATTTGATTTTTTTTTTTTTTTTTGAATTTTCTTTTGAAAATTAGTAAGTCACAGCAGTATAATAACGCATCAATCATTCATTAATCATCCTTTTAAAATCTCATTTTCTTCCGGAAATTTTTTTTATTCATTCTTCAGGAATCCTATGATTTTCTTTTGAGATTTGCATTCGAAGTTAATGACATTTTCGGAAGCAAACCCAATTTGTTAATTTTATTACATTTTTTCTATTCCAACAATGTCATGGAATATTGGCAAAGCAATCAAGTATTTTTGAAAATCCGTTCGAGAATGCTAGAGTGTAAGTCATTATCTGAAAATGGTGAAAATGCCCTTATCTGTTATTTAAACAAGGTTTACGAGATGGAAGATTGTTCTTCTATGATTTATGGATTTTCAGGGGAAAAGAATCTGTGAAGCCTGAGTTGAGTTGTGTTTAAGGCTGGATGACCTTAAACAGAAGTTAATAGAATAATATTTGGCAATCTTTTTACGTTGTTATCCTATCATTGGTGTAAACAAAAAAATTATGAGAGAATATATTTAATTAATTACTGATTTTATAATTTTTTGTGCTCTTGCAAAAGGGTAAATTTTTAAATTCTTTTTATTTTACACTCCAGTGTCTTAGATGAGATAGTATTGCTTAGAAAATAGAATGACATAAATTTCCGAAATAGCTGTCAAACAAGTATTGAGGAGAAGTATCAACAGCAATATGTAGCTCTGTGACTTTAATAAAAATTATTAAATAATGACTAAATCAGAAAATATTTAATCGCAAAAAAGCAGGTTATAAGACACATAATATTATAAAAATTTCAATTAGAATTATGAAGCCTACAATAAAAAATATGATTCCTACATTCTGCCATAACGCATTCAAACTGGAAACCAATAGAAAATAGCAGGTTATAAGATAGAAATAATTATAAAACTTTTAATATGAGTTATGGAATCTGCTATAAAAAATTATTATTCCTATTGTCTATGATGACACAATCAAATGGAAAACTAACAGAAAACAGTTTATTAGATAGAAACACAAATAAATTAATTTCAAAAAAATTTATTAATCCAACTATAAAAAATTGTATTTCTACTAGTCTGAGATGAAGCAATCAAACAGGACATCTGATACATACGGAGTAAAAAAGTGGTTAAATATTTTTTATTGATTATAAAAATAACGTTTGTAATCTAGTATGACAAATACTGAATTTTTTTGGTGAAGAACTGTTGCCAAAATGATGTATTGTGACGTATGGCGATGACGTAGGTACTAGGGTTGCCAAAATTGAATTTTCGACAAATTTCTTATATATCTCCATCTCTCTATGACGTAATTCAAACTAGATTACCTGATAAACAAGCATATCCGCCAAAAAAAATTCCAAACTCAGAATTTGGCATCATGGATTATACGGCATCGGGGTCAACATTTGTATAGCCTCTATCACAACTAAAGCATGATCAAAAGTAAAAATTGTGGGTGTACCAGCATACCTCCATATTATTAGAATTGAATTGGGCTTAATCAAATGTTGGATGGGAGTTTTCACAATCCATAAGGAAGGACTAAGCAAATGACTAAGCCAGCCAGAAGCCACCGCCAAAAGCGTTATTTCATTTATAATATATATGACGACCACGATCTATTTAATGTACCCCAGCCAACTTTAGCGAACACAACATATCTTCGGTTAAATGGAGATTCACACCCACTCCGCATTAACCAACGCGGCCATTGTGGTCACAAAACATTTCCGTCAAAGATGAAATAGGCAAAAATTGCTTTATGCTATCAGACATTATTACAGAACTTTCTTAATATGCCGTGATGAGTTATCCTTCCTTTTACCCTGAACTAGCGAGTGGGATTTAAGTCCTTAGAATGTTTAGCATGGGATAAACTTTTAAGCATGGTAATTTCTAGTTGAATTTTTAAAAAAAAAAAAAGAAAAAATCTCAGTATGCTGGTAAGCCTAGTATTCCAAAAACAATATATTTGTCAACGTGGCCGAAAAACTGGCTTATGTTGTCACGACTGGAAATTTTAAGTTGTTAAAATTTTAACCACTGTTGCTTATCAGAAAATGAATATTATTTCCTTAACATTCTATATGTCTTGTTTGGGTATATGAATATTTTCCAGATTTTTTTCTCAGTATCTTGCTCTTAACAATTTTAATTTATCATTAAATTTATCCAGATTCAATTTATAAGCATGTGTATCTGTGTGTGATCACATAACCATGCATAACTTAGTTTTTATATTTACTAGCAATATACATGAATGTGTGAATGTTTTAACTATAAATATATTAATTTTACAAAGTTTCTAACGTTAAACTCTGAATTATTAAATCATCAATGTATATTATAAAAAGTCTACAATGTGCGTACTGTTGAAACTTAGAAATCAGTCGCAATACGAGCAAAAAAATAGCAATATATATATATATTATAATATGGTAATTGGTAATACTGTTGTATCTCCCTTCAAAGAAGGTTTCCGTTTTTGCCTAATGGGCGTGCTTTTGAAGATATAAGGGCTGGAAGTTTTGCACTCTAGAAATTTCTAGAAAAACCCAGAACATTCGAGATCATTCCACAACATTTCAGAACACTCTGGAAAGTTTGGGAATAGTCTTAAAAATCCCAGATCATTGTGGAACATTCTAGAATACATTGGAACGTTGCGAAATATTCTAGAACACTGTGGAACGTTTCAGAGCACACTCGAATTTTGTGGAATATTCTAGAACATTGTGGACTATTTGAAGCATTTTCTGTAAAGATGGGACTACATATTGGTAGAGAGAGGTATATAAATCACTATCCATCGTAAGTTTGATCGTCAGTTTCTTAGCAGTAAAGTACAGCGAATGAATAAAAATAAAGATGTGTTGTGAGTAATCGAAGTAATAGAGTGATTAAGTATAAATGGAAAATAATAAGTGTGAAAAGTCTTTAAAGGGAACTCAGTTTCCCATTATATATTATACAAGAAAGTGTACAATGTGCGTGCCGTTTAAACTTAGAAATTAGTCTCATAACAAACATGGGAATTATCTGGTATGGTAATCACATCTCCCGTCTATGAAAAAGGTTCCCCTTTTTATCTGAAGAACGTATTGTTGATGATATAGGGGATGGAAATTTTGCCATCTAGACATTTCTAGAACAATTCAGAACATTCGAGGACATTCTTCAACACACATTCCAGAACATTCTAGAATATTCTAAATTCCAGAATGACTGAAAATTGTATCTCCGATAATACTACCCAGAAATCTCAACTCAACCAAAATTATGTAATGGAACAAGGATGATCCTCCAACAGTTATCCAATAACAAATTATTCCTGGAAAGTACAAAAAACACACGGTATTTATCCACAGAATCTCGCGAATCTCAACTGAACTGCCACATTCCAATTTAAAAAATGCAATTTGCAATCAAATTAGCTTATAACTCTGCAATTAACAAAGCTCAAGGACAAACTTTAAAATATTATGGCATCAGCCTCAAGGAAGCCTCATGTATAAGTAGGTATACGTACATTACTTATATGTGCATCCCTTATACGTTTCGTGTTGTCGAGTAGGAAATTCTAACCATTTATACAAATATGCGTCGAATAACAAAATAAAGTTATTTATAAATAAGTATTGTAGTTAGAAAATAATTTTAATAAAAAATTGATACCTCTTATATTTTATAGTCATCCTTTTTTTCACACTTCCACACAATCTCATATCAACTCCCCGAGCAAAGCCATATACCCCAGCTAGTAATAAATAAAGTCCATTCAGTTATAATTTTTCATTAAAAATGTAATTTATTATAGAATTGTAAAATAAATTATATTTTTATATGTCACTGTCATTGTAAAAAATTATTCTTAATATGTGTTCCGTACCAGTTAAACACTGATCCAATAGAGTCATCTTTCGATAAAAAATATTAAATTGTAGGGAATAATACATTTTTACAAAGGATAGTAGAGATGAAAGCAATGAGAAGAGTCAGCTGCATGAATAAAGTGTTACAACTTTGTGTGATACTTATTCAATCAATCGTTTGGTAAATACATTGCCAAATAAAATGCGATTCAGTATCAGAAGCTGCAAATTTAATATCCTCACACTCATTTTATAACTTTTATTATATTTATGTTCACGTTTTGCATTCTTTTTACTTCTGAATTTGCAAACTTTTAATTTATGGTTAAAAAATTGCAATCTTAATTAAAAATAAATTTTTTTGCCTATTTTGTTTCAAGGAAGATTTAAATAAATTACTCTGTTTTTTTTTTCCTCTCAGTTTGAAAAAAATTTGATTAAAGTTTGAAACATTTTGCGACATATTTTCTTTCAGCGAAAATGGTTGACCCGATAATATTTGAGTAATTTTTTACAGTATAATGATACAATTACAATATAATTTACATTGTAAAATAATTTCCAGTACAATTCGTATGAGTGAGTGTAATAACAATAATATTAATAAAAAAATTTATTTTGTGAATTGAATATGTCATGTATATATTTATAACAAGTTATGTGACTAAATACATTAAATTATTTTATCGAAACTTTCACATTCATTTATATTGCATTGGTTTAAATTTTTTGTTTTTCTCACACATTACATACTTTTTTTTACTTCAAACTTAAAGTAATTTATTCGCATAGTCTGAATAAGACTTTTTGTTTTTTCTCGATTTCTATTTTTGAAAAATAATTCAACATTCAAAAGAGATTCCCTTGCGATTATGAATCTTTTGAATCAAGTATATTTATGATTCAAACGATTCATAATGCGATTTTATATTACTTCTCAATTTCTAGATTTTGAATAATAATTCAAAACTCTATCTATTCACAAATATTTGAGAGTATTTCACGATTTTATGTATAAAAAAAGCGCTTCCATTTTATCCAATAAAAATAAAACTCTTTTGCAATTCATTTCATTTTAAGGAATTTTGAATGAATATTTTTATATTTTTCTGAATCTGTTTATATACAAATGCATCTCAACAATCGATATTCTTCCAACCACCAAAGTAAGATCCCCGACAAAATTGAATATAATATGGTAGTGACAAACCGATAAAGAACTTTATTCAGGTGGTGACACATGTTTTTCCGAGCAGATGCTCTGCATCGATTTCCCCGACACTTCTATTACCCAGAATGCTTTGCGAACTAGGAATCAATGGAATGCAAAAAACAGCAGTAACTTCGCAACCCCTTTCCATCCTATTTGCCACAACAGTTCTTTTGGGGGCTATAAGAGACTGAGCGAGTGATTCATATGGCTTCTCAAAATTTCTTATTCACCCCTCTCTGAGGCTTGAGATATACTCAATATGGCAATTCGTGTTGTGACGTCATTTGCTAAAATAATATGGCTTTATATATGTGAATTACCAGGAGTATTTTGTGCAAATCTCATTTAAGGAACGTCATGATTATAAAGGGAATTGAAAAATGTTTGAAGTTTCTGTACATTAATATTGGTTTAATATTTTGGTATTTTAAAGGCTTAGAAATTTTAAATCAAATAAATCAACTATGAAACTCTGTGCATCTATGACTGATATACTAAAATCAAAATTATAAGCAATATGTTTCTAGGAAATTTAACTCTCTATGTTACTTTTTCTTTAGTTAATTTCTCTTTTTTTCTATTTAAATTTACAATGCAATAAATATTTATATCTGATAGCTGAATGGGTAGAATTTCGAATTTCGATTCAATGATTCAGTTGCTGCCACCTTTTAATAGTAAATTCCAATTGCAAAATATTCGTATTGATAAAAAAAAAGTACCATTATTTAAAGTATTTGCATAAACTTATTTATCTTAAATAAAATAAAAACCTTCTTTTTTTGTTTTTTTAAACATATATTGAATGAAATTAGTGGCCCATACCCAAATTCTGCAAATTTATTTTTAGATTCTACAGCATTTAAATACACTTCTCTGAATCCAAAATCTCCTAAAAAATTAATGACACTCTTTTTTCTGTTATGAATATAAGAAAAGATTTCTTTTAACTACAGTTATTAAAATATAATTTTCTTTATAAGGTTAATTGCAAGAAATTTAGAAAAGTTCAATATAGATTTTTACAAAAAATTTATATACTGTTGGACAATGGGAATCTTTATATATTTTAGTAACAATAGTTATAGATTTACATATAACATAATTTAAATATTCTTTTAATTTATAAAAAATATTATTAAAAAAAACTTGAAATATTTACTTTATTTTGTTTTTTACAAATCTTAATGTTATTAGAGTAATCTTTATTACTGCAAAAATGTTAATTCTTTCTTTTTTTATTTTAAAAATGCTTTCAATATTTTAAATATTATTTTGCGAAATATTTTCCAGATATTACTTAAGTTAATGAGTTCCGGTCTTAGTATAAGCATACATATGTATAACAAAAAATGTAAAGTTATTCTTTAGTTTCCATTTTTTAAGAACCATATGTATTTCTTTTCAACGAACTTTCACACTTGTCGAGAGAAATTTATTGTTGCGCTTTTCATTGTAATTGAAATTTTTTATATTGTTTCTTTATTAGAATAGTTTTTTACACTGATCGACATAAAAAATGCAGTACCAAGAAGGAGATGCCAAAACGGGATGAAACTCGGCAAACAGAGAAACAGTAACGAGCAATAAGTGATCTGTATTTCGAACTGAGATGAGTAATACAGAGAGAACAGATAGGGTCAGTAGGTTGCATTACAACTGTAGACGGCGAAATACGAAGCAACACGCCTTAGGCGACGAGTCAATAAAAGAACGGATAGCGTCTTGAGGAATGGCTCTCCATTCTTTATCAACCATTTTCCATATTGATTTGTTTCCAAAGTATAAAGAGGCTGTGGCTCAGTGGCAGGGTCTACAAATGGTGTCCAGTCATATCCAAAACGTGTTCGAATTGGTAAGAAATCTGGTGACCAGGGAAGAGGTTGTACACATTGATAAGCATGTTAGCTGATTCCAGTTATGTGCAGTCGGTCATCATCCTGCCGATAAAGGGCAATGAATACTTCCTAAAGGTAGATGAATGTCACCGGCCGCAGAACATTGTCCAAGTAATGCTGGTCTGTCAGTGACGTGAATACGAGCTAGAAATGACCTGGATTCATACGCAATGGTGCCCCAAGCCATGATGCCTCGTTGTCGCACAGTGGGGCTTTCCACCGTGCGACAAAGTGGACGCAGAACTGGAATTGTGCCCATGTCAACGCCACACTCGTATGTGGTGACTATCACTGAAGAAACAGAAGTATGACCCATCTGAGAAGACAATCCTGTGCCACTCCATCATCCAAACCGCTTAAATCTGGCCCCATTCCAGACGTTGGCGTTTATGTTCTGGAGTCAATGGAAGTCTTCTTAACGAATGTCACGAGCAAACCACTAGCATCTCATCGACGGCAAATGAGCATCCAAGTTTCCTTGCTTATGGTGCAGAATTTCGGTAGATGTGATTTACGGTGCCATCACCGTTCCCGTCTGACGCACCGATCCACTCGGGCTGACGTCATTCTGACAGCACCGATACCCCGCTAACGTCCCACAGTTCCATATTTCAATCATGTTCCCCATAGCCAATAATGCGGGCACAACCAGGCGTCTGTTATCTGCCCTTTGCTGTACGGACTAGCCTGCTCATCTCAGTCAGATCACCATGTCCCAACTAAAATTCGTCTATCGGGTGGAACTGACTCCGTTGACGATGGCCTGAGATTCTCTGCAATTGCAGGCATCCTGAGACAAGAACAAACTTTCAACGATTATTTTCCAAGCATTAATATCAGTGGGAATACTGCCCACTCTGCTGGTTCTTCACCTTACATCTTATCGTATATGCGCAGGGCAGCTGCGCATATCACATCATTTGCATAACTCGGTGAGGTACTTCTACCCTGAAATTCGCATAATTTTCTGACCACTCCTTCTGGGTGCTGCATTTTAAATGTCGGACAGTGTATTTTATAAATATTTGATTAATCTCTATCATCATATTCCTTGAAAGATGAGCTAAATGATATACAATTTACACTTTCATGGGCTAGATTTTAATTTTTTTTCCATTATATTAGTTTTATACTATGCTTTATCTAATTTTTACTGTTATGAGAGTTGACAAATACAAATTTTTTAGTTTAATTACTGAATAAAAAAGCTATAAAATGGAGAATACATCATAATATATATAGTATCATATATGCATCATATGTATTTGTATATGTTAACATCAGTACAAATAATGTGTGGAGGGGGGATCCTAGTTTTATATAACTTTCGTTTCATAAATGTTAATATTTAACTATCCTATATTTCCTTTCGATTTATAGTTCCATGAAATCTAAGGAATATTGAAATATGGTGCGTTTGTAAAATGCTGGACACTTTTCGGTATTTAAACAATTCATAAAATATTGAGGAATTAAGTAAACTTACGGCATTTATACATATATAAAATACCCTTATGTTTTCATTTATCTGAAACGTTTCGCGAAAAATATTGTTATCCCATTTCAGTATCCTTTATTTTGTAAATATTATTAGTTTCATACATTTTCCTTGCTTTTTCTAAATATCACCTGCGCATGTTATTTATTTTTTTATTTCATGGCAAAGATTTCAAGGCAATGCTATTTTTAATGAGTTCACTTGATTTGTTTACTCTATGTCATGTTGTATTTAATATAAAATTTAAAAAATAAATATATCCCTACATATCAGAAATCACAGACAGTGATTTTTACGGTAGTTGAAATGAAACCAAAAACACAAATGCAAAGAAATTACTGGAAAACCCTCCAAAATGATCTCATATCGAGAAACACTATCTTTCTTTGGAAAACGAAGTTCCTTGAAACAGGAAAAGTCATTCGAATCCTTGTCATTTCTGCAGAAGGAATGTTGATGTTACACATGTCAGAGAAATATTCTTACGGTCTTAGAAGATCTGTGAGATCCACGGCTATAAAATTGAATATGCCATTTCCAACTGCGTATAGTATTTTTAGGAAAAAGCTAAGATTTCAGGCTTATAAAATTTAAATTGTTCTAGCCATGAATGCCGATGATAAGCCAACGACGATAAATTTCGTAGTATACATGCCAACGAGGATACTGAATTTCTTACTCATATATGTTCTCCAACGAAGCTTGTTCTTAATTTTCTGTCATGGCAAACAAACGAAACGTGCGTATATGAAGTTCTAAAATCCGTCATTAATACCATAAGGGTTTGTCAAATTTAAATGTGAGGAATAGACTGGTGTGCACCATTAAATTCCATCAGAAGATAATTCAAAGGCATTTTCACAATTCGAAGGGTTACAGCCAAGTGTATTTTTGCAAAAACATAGTACACTACCTCAGTGAGGTACAAACGTTCTTAGTTCTTTGAAATATTGTTTTCCAAAAAATGGTTTGGATGAAGTAGTCCGCTACCTTAACCCCCCAGATCACCTGATATAACAAACATGAACTTTTGCCTTTGGAGATTCGTAAAGGATATTGCTTAGAGGAGGGAAAGTGTCGAAATTTTGATGAGTCAAAGGTCAGGATTACAGTCCTAATAGCATGTATGTGTGGTTTATGCTTGCTATCACCTGGCACAAAATCTTCTCGATATTCTTCATGCCATGAATGGTACACATGAGGTAGTCCATTGAAGAATGCCATAAAAATATATTTGAGCCTATCTAACCATTAGTGCTTATAATAATTAAGCTTATTTTCATAATTTTATGAATTATTCAATAATAAATCATGTCCAACATTTTTAGACACCAAATATAATTTTAGAAATTATCATTTGCTTTAATTCCTATAACAATATAAAATCTTCTTAACTAAGAAAATTTAATTATTTTTATCTTAAATTTCATTCCAACTTTTAGCATCCATCAATAAATGTGAATGTCGTTGAAATTCGAGTCATACATATCGACAAAGAAAAATAAGCTTCGTTATGCATAAATATAACTTCAAAAGCTGAAATACACACCATTACAATTTATTTCATGTAATAATATAAGATCTCGTTATGTAAAGTTTTACGTCAGTTTTCGATCATACTTTATAAAATATTTTTTTAGTAAGATATATACTACAAATTTAAAATATTATATACTGATAAGAATTATAAGTTTAAATTAAAGAACATGTTTTTAATTTATATAGTAGAAAAATATGAATTTCTTTAAATATATATATTATTATTCTATAAAATTCTTTACAATTACTTTTTAGCATACACCAATAAAATCTACGCTGTCAAATTTGAACTATATATAAAGAAAAATTTGTCCTATTATGAAGAAATAACTTCCTTCCCGCTTAACGTATGTTTTTGAAATCTATTTCCGTTACACATTCTGTGAATTTGCTTTTGTAAAATCGATCATAATCATTTCTTCTTCAAGAGATGACGAGCCAATATTTCTTTCCGATGCCTATTCACGGAAAGATAGGTTCCTGGTTCCTTTTGTCACGAGCCAATATTTGTTTTAAAGTCTTAAGCGCCCCCTATTGATTGATGGCTTTCTTCCGTTGCAGGGGTGCCGGGGGGCAAGGCCATGAAGGCCGTCGCCATGGATACAGCGGAAGACAGCATCAGCCAGACCAGTGACGAACAGCTGGTCTCTCTGCAAATATACGTCCCCGAGCTGGTCGTGCAGGTAAGCGATTTAGACTTCCACCACCCCCATACTCCCACCTTCATCATTGTCTCCTTACTTTGCACCTTTCTCGAATTTATTTTCTTATGAATAAAATGTGAGTGTCTATAGAAAAGCTCTGAATATTTTGTTATTTCCTGGAAATAATTTCTTTAAAATATTATGATTTTAATTTATATTTAAATAGTGATTTATTTGCATTTATTATTGTTGTATACGTATCATTATTATTTAATTTATCATAATTTCATTAAAATATTAAAATGCAAGTATAATTGCATGAAGAAGTATTTGATAATTCATTCAATATACTATTGCATGTAACTATGGGGAAATATCACAAGTTTCAAAATACAAATGCGTTTAAATATAAATTTTTAAAAATTTTATTTCAGGGAAGATGACAAATATTATTATATAATTATACTTATATTACTATTCATTCATGCATTGTACTTACAAATAATATCAGTATAATTAATATTATAGAAAAAAAAGAATAATCATTTCAAAAATATTACTACGAAATTAAAATAAATATATGAAAGTAATTATTTATTAAATGTAAAGTGTTTACGCAAAAATTTTGACTAAACATTTAGCATAACTTAGCAAGCATTTTAGTGACCGAAGACAGTTGTGTTGTTACTTATGTCTATTGGACAAGTCAACCACAATAGGCAGTCAACAATGCGTAATTATGTCAGAAGTGTACTTATTCCGTTTAATCAGAGCACCACGAAGGAGAAATTACGACTTTTCTCTAAGACTTCTTCGATAGATGGCACCACCAGAGGATCCACTCCCTCAATTTTGACTATCATTTGGAAGGTGAGAAAATTTTCTCCAGACCATCACACCTAGGGATCTGCTGAACGGCCGACCACAGGGCTTTCGATCTCACAGATTTATAGAACAAGTGTATCGCATGCACTCAATGGATCTTTGGTGGCACTGGAATCGAACCCATGCCTTCCAGACGGAAGACTGAAAATCTGGAAAGTTTGTAAGCACCCACCCACCACAACAAACGTGCATGCAGCAAACAACAGTGTAGTGATCAAATCCCATTCTGATTGGCTAGAAACGAACATTCTATTCCGGAAAGTAGGATCCCTTTATCAGCCAACTGACTTCCCCTGGACCAAATGTAATTAATATTTTACAATTAAATGTGTAAAAAAAATTTCCACGATGTCACCCATCATTATTCATTCAAGATAACAAAGTAATTTCTTAAGGTTATGATGAAATAAAAAATATTGCTTTTTCATAAAAGGAATTTGACTACTTTAAAACCTACGCTATATGAAATAAAATTCCACCATCTATCTCCATAATTAAAAAAGGTTTCAGTTATGTATCGATAGATTGCAGTAAAAATTAGTATACAGAATTAAACAACATTCCTTATATGAAAAATGACATCAGGTAACTGTAGATAGGTTCATAGAACGTGAAAAAAAAATTGTTGTGTGTATATTTTTCTATTTTATACATGCAAGTGTGAGAAAAATTAAAAATAAAGCAGTCATTCGACATTTATCTAGTAAAATGTAGAAATGTGTGAAAATAAATATTTATAAAACTCTCGAATAGACAGATTCGTTGAAGTGGTAACACTCTCTTGTTATTGTGTTTTCTACTGAGAATGAAGTTCTCCTAAAATCTAGTTTTATAATCCATCATGTTACCTTCCTACACAATTATCAATGACGGAAAATAGATAAAAAGGCAAGTAAGATAGAGTTTATTTTTTTATTCGAATCATAAGTAAATTTATTGTTTACTGAATGAAAATTATTAATCTTTTTTACTTATAAATAAACTAATTTTTTATTTTTTTATAGAAAATTCAAACAGTAAATTAACAGACAAAAGTTTAAGAAATGCATCCCCAGGAAGAAAATCAACTAATAATTCCCCTAAAAATATATTCGAAAGGCTTTTAATATTTTGTATACTATATATCAATCACTAAAGGAGTACAATTAGCCCAAAGATATAAACTAATAAATGCACATAAAATCTGTTAAGTTGTTCTTAAATTAAAAGAAAACCAAAATCACATACTCCGTATAAACTATATTTTAAAAAAAGATGAACGGGTAAAACACATATGGTGTAATATTTTGTCTAGAAATAAAAAAAAATCATTAATATGGCATGTTAAAACTTTAAACCTTTATACAAACATTTTATGATTGTTTATCTTTCTGCGAAAGTATTTATTATAGTAGGGAAAATTACTGTATCTCTTTTACACAAACACATTGCCATAAAATTAGAAACCTTTTAGATTTTTATTTAAATGCTTCCTAAAGATGAAATATGCAATTTTTAATGACGTGATTCCAAATCGTTAGAAAGTTAGCAAAAGTAAGGTGTAAGAGTGAATTTCACGATGAATGAATTAAAAAATATTTAAAAAAACGGAAGATCTTTTACCATTTGAAAAAAGGCTTATTGTTGTTGGCTTAGCAGGGCCTCAATTTCGAAGATAACAACCGGAGAAGATCACTGATTTCTCAAAAGCAATCATAACAAAGGATTTACAAAATTTGAATTAAAACTCGTTGTCTTTGTCTAGAAGACGTAGCTGTGGTTCAAGCAGTTTTCCAAGATCCTGATCGCCATGGGCTCTTGCAAATAGTATGGCAGAATAAGAACTTTTCTAGGTTTCAAAATTAAAAAATCGTCAACCAAAGCTCTTCCCAACAGATTTTATCTCGAACCATTTGTAGAGAATTGATGAGAATGGAAATGCATAGTGAAGTGCCTGTGAGGAGACCATTCATTTGTGTCAGAAATGAAAAATTTCGTTTGTAGTTGTCTTGGAGGAAAAGCCACAGAGCACTTGAAGGGATTAATGTAACTGAATAAATCATGAGACATTTTATTTTGTATTGGTAAGAAGCGCCATATTTGGCGAGAACTCCATGAATCCTTACGGATAACATAGGAAGAGAAATAATCTTCATAAATACAGAGAGAGATCTTGTGCATTGTAAAGGTCAAAGGGAAGTATTAGGATATGGGGACTGTTTTGCCGTCATGGAAGTGATTCCTTGGTATTCTTCAAAGATAATCAAATAGCCATGATAATACCTAGATATACTAATAG
The DNA here is from genome assembly GCA_030067965.1 of Latrodectus elegans. Lineage (NCBI taxonomy): Eukaryota > Metazoa > Arthropoda > Arachnida > Araneae > Theridiidae > Latrodectus > Latrodectus elegans. The sequence goes on along the minus strand of CM057821.1, from coordinate 68,498,349 downwards.
ATCAAGTACACTTAGCAATGTTGCATTTTCACACTGATGGCAACGAATACTTCATAGATTGCAACTTTACATGTTGACAAAAATGTTTAAAATTGGGTTGCTGAACATCAGCTTGCTTTTAAACACTGGAGTAGAGTGGAACAACACATCCAACAGCACTCTCTTCTTTCTTCTAACTTTCATGATCAAATAGCTTTTAAGAGCTGCATATGCACAACGATTCCATGGTATTATCTCGATATAAATGCACTTTAAAACTGTGTAGACTCGACGCTCATGAGAATAACAGGTTTTGTTCATACAAAATGCGGTATTAATAAAATATGTTTCTAATTCATTGACCATTTAGTAATTTCCTTCTAACTAAAATTTTCAACAGGTGATAAAAAAAAGCTTAGCATCTGAAATGTTTTTAATAGGCCTAAGATGTATTAAAAATGTTCACAAAATTTAGATAGTCACATCAATGATCAAAACGACTACTATTAGCCATAAGGGTGAAATCGAAGCTATATGCAGTTGACATTAGATTTCCCAATATATTCTGGAATTCTAATACTACACTACTGACATAGATTCGTTATTAAAATATGTAAGATGATATAACATCAGTATGCAGCTGGAATTTCTCAAAATAAAGACTTTCTTGACATTCAAAGCAGAAATAATTGTTGATAGATCTTTTCGTTAACTAACGCATATTTTAAATTTTACAAGTAAATTAGATACAGCTTTTGTACATTTGTACCCATATAAGATAATTCAAACCATATGTAATGTGAGACATCTTTTAACTAACCACATTGCATTATATCGTAAATAGAATCCAAGTGTATTATGCTTATGATTCTTGTTTGCCAAACATTTGGCGTACAATATTACTATATTTCTTGTTAAGTAACTTTGAAAGCATGAATACTGCTGTTATAAAGATCATACGACGATTATTAGAGCGACTTATCGATCTGAGGAATGGCAACAGAGTATACGTCCTTGAAAAATGCACCAATGCTAAATAAACTATACATTTTATTAATTGTTCTTGTCTGGAATACGCTCAAAACTTACCCCCATGCTCATATATATATATTTTATAAATATAACCAAATTATAATTAAACAATTTCAAAATACTCTTTTTTGTTATAAAGCAAATAAATATATAAAAAGAATAAAATACCGAGAATCACTTCAAAATTTCTCACGTACATTAATGTAAACAAGTATTCGAAGGTAAGTGACTAAAATGTAGCTATTGATCAATGATAATTTCATCAGAAGCATGTGTTTTTAAAGAGCAACTTGATGTAGCCTCCATCCAAACTGGTAAAATTCAGATCTGAGCTAGATACAAAGGGGATTGCTGCTGTACTAAGCAACTTGCCGATTATAAAATTGGTTGTGTTGACATTTTGGTTATTTTTCTCGTGGTTATTCTGCCAATGACCATTTTGCATGACAATTAACGACATTAAAGTAATGTGAAAGATTCCAGGGCCATCTTCAAACAGGATTTCCCATGAAGGTCATCCCAGGCATGAGGGTCAAATCGACAATCCACCAACAACATTCTAAACACAAAGGTTCTTACAGAAATAACTGCTGTCACAAGATTTAGTTGTGGGACATGAAATGGGGCTTCCAAGTTGAGCAATAAACTACCAATACAAATTCTAAACACAAAACTTCTGACAGCAATGATTGCTGTAAAGAATTCCATAGCAGAATAAAGACTTTGGGGAGCTAATAGTTCCTCTTCGATGTAAATGCAGATGACTGCATGATAAACTAGTCTTACACTAGTTGCATTATTGATCATTATTCAACGAACTCATTCATTTCTCATGCTACATTTTTCATAGTAAATGGTCAAAGTGAGGTTACATTACCAACAGCATTTAAAGTGTTTAATTACACTGCATCTGCCAATTGTTTTACATTTAGACTGAGCCCTACTCTGAGTGAGGCCTAAGCCAAATTTCTAGACTTTAGCCAAGTATTCAAACATTTTAATACAAAGACATCATATAATGATCAACGTTGAATCGTTATTCCATATTGGACATTTTATACTGAGTATAAATGTGAAATGTCAGATATCTTTATATATTATATTTTATTTGAAATATATATATTTATCACTTTTAGAAATCCATGGTGTAATATATATATATATATATATATATATATATATATATATATATATATATATATATATATATATATATATATATATATATATATATATATATATATATATATATATATATATATATATATATATATATATATATATATATATATATATATATATATATATATATATATATATATAATAGTAACTTCTAGACATTTTATGATAACTTAATAATCTCAACGATGTGTTGATGATATGCAAAATCTTCTCGGCTGCATTTTCTTTTATAGAATTTCAACTGGTATTATTTCTAACAAGATAATGTCAGATTTTACAAAAATTATACGAAATATACTATCTGTATATTAACGACATTGTTCATTCATCAAAAAAGTCACCAGGCTATTCATCAGTTGAACGTAGGTGTGATATTTTATTCTGCAACATTCTCGCATATCAAAGTAATGTAATAATTAATTAAAATCTTGTAAAATTAATCCAAAAAGAGAATGTTAAGCACTTTTATCATTAGAAACATACAGTGGAATAATTTTAAGACACATATCTGCCAGTACTAATTTAAAAAATTCAACTATTCATAAACATTGATAGATTGATTGACATGTTTTTCAATATTCAACTATGTGTGTATCATCTAGACATTCAAAGCAACCCATTAATTCAGGAACACTTTTGATTCAAGATAACAATTTATATAGTATATTTATAATAGTATTAATATACAATATATTTAAAGTGAAAAATCAATTTAAGGTGCTTTTTCATTTTTACTGTTTCCGCGTTAAATCCCCAGAAGGGTAAACCATCGCTAACTGAAGCAAATGTTTGAAACTAAAGGGAAAAATGAAAGCATTAGTTGCGAACCTCCGATTAAACTATTTCCATCGTTGCATCATTGAAAACTTTTTAATCAAGATACAGAGGGTGCTAACACATTTTTAGAACGATTTCGAAAACGAATTTTAAAATGGTAAATGTTTTAGAACAAAACGTTTTGGCAACAGCTTATTATTTGAAATGAAAAATATCGTCTGCTACCTTTAAATTTATTCTTCATTCAATATGTCACATATAAACATGCTGTGAACTGAAGGATATGTTTTTGTGCTTTCCGAAGATAAACGTTCTTATTCCAGAATTCAAAAATGTTGTGAAATGCATGGTATTAAAATTTCTAAGTGCAAAATAAGAAATATTATTAATCGGACAGGTAAAAACTGTCAATCATTATTTCTACAGAAAGAAGACTCCAAACGAATATCCGTAAAAGATATGTACTGTTTCAAATGTTTCTAAAGTGAAATCGCTGGTAACAAGAGAAAATCCGCCGCCACAGAAATCAATTCCAAAGCCTTTAGATACATCTGTAGCAACAATAAATAAAATAATAAACCAGCATTTACAACTTAAACATGTTAAAAAAAATAATGTTCACCAGCTTTTGCCGAGACATGTGGCTCAACGCAAAACATTTTGTAGAATCCTGTATGAAAACCAATTAGCAGGAGATAAATGGAAAAACAAACATTGTGACCCTTGATGGGTTTACCTAAATGACTGTAAATAAAAAAAAATCTTTTTACTATAGAAAATGAGGAGAAAAAAATGTATGAACCCGTTTTCGTTTATGTAAAGAAAGTTTCAGTATGGGGTTTATGATGGTCTCAGGTTTCTCCTACAATGGGAAGTTAAAAATAAAAAGAGTGGAAAGAAATGTTAAAATCAAATTGTACTATCAGGAGAAGGTTTTACGCCCAATATTTACAAAAGAAATTCCACTTCTTTATCCTAATGACATTCAAAGTGAGAAACTTTATCAAGACAAAGTTATAAGTCATACTTCGAGAACTACCACTGCATTCCTTGAAAAAATGATCACTAATACAAGTATTGCATGTATACATTTTCAACATATCCCTGTGAAGTCTTCTGACGTTTTACATATGGACTATTGTGCCTTTGGTCTGTTAAAAAAAGCTCTTTCTAAACGCAAACCCACCACGATCGATGGACTCTGAAAAGTAGTGGAAGAGGAATGGAAAGCAATACCCCTGGAAATATTGCGAAAAGTTCTTCTATCAGGGAAATCACGTTTCAGACTTATTGTCCAGAAAAAAGGCTATCAGATCGATCATTTCAAAAAATAATCTTTACATTTTAAACATTAATTAAACGGCCGCGAATTCGTTCTAAAAATGTGTTAATACCCTCTGTCTGTATAGTTATTTAAAATATTAATATATAGTATGTTTATTATAGCATTAATATATAGTATATTTAAAGTAATATAATAATTTGAAGTGCTTATTCACATTTTTACCGTCTCCGCGTTAAATGACCATAAAGGTAAATTGAAGCAAATGTTGGAAACTAAAGAGAAAAATAAAAGCATTAATTGCCAACTTCCGATTAAATTATTTCCATCATTGCATGTTCTTCTTAAATTTATTTTCTATATTTTTATTCTCCCTGTTTTTGAGGGATGTTAATAATTTTAATTCACTTTCTGTGGAAAAAAAAAAGAAATGTAAAACAAACAAACATAGATTTTACTTGTTCCAATATACAAAAAGTAATATAAAATATAACAATAGAAACATGTTTAGATTAATTATGATCTCAAAGCATTTCTAGCAACGGAGTTCCATACAAATAAACAAAAAATATTATTTTATTATATTATATTTTAATAAGCATGAGTAATACAGTACATTTAAATTTATTGAAGTTAAATGTGATAAAGATCTAGGCATTATTTTCCTAGATCCATGTAAAAATATGAATCCCTAAATGAAGATATTTTGATTAATTGCTTTAAATATGTGTGTTTTTTCTTTTTTCCTTTTAAGAAATGCATGCAGTTCAACAGAGAAGAACTAATATGGGACGTGAAAAATCAGATACTGGCAGCTCTTCCAAAGGTAAAAAATATAATTTTAATTATTAATAATTGATGTTTAAGAACGTTTCTTAACGTTCATATAAATTGACAAAAATGTAATATATGTATTTCAATTTTGTAAAGTTATACACCTCTTAAAAATGGTAAATTTTTTTAAATTGTTAAGCTTAAAGTATCAGAATATTTTGGTCCCTAGATTCTAAAATATATATCATTCCTTCATTATATAAGTACATACATCCAGATCTTTATTTCATTTTCACTGATGATTTAGATCATGCTTTATACCTAGACTTCTGTTCAATAGTTTGTAGGTTCAATCCCCCAGTCGGATTTAGATATTTTTGACACACTGACAGAATGCGCCAGAAGACACTTATAATTCATTTTGGCTTGTACCTTGTTAATTGGCTTTCGAGAGAACTGTTCATTAAGAGTGGCCCAAAATCAGTATCGCAAATTAGGAAATCCGTAAAATCTCAAGTGCTCATATAAACGAACGTGCATGCAGACGGTGGTAACTCGGATTCCGTCTCTATGCCACAAAATCTTTGATCCAGCCTGAACTCTTTATGACATCATTAGCCTGAACTTTAACTTTACGAGATTGTAAATTTATAGTATTTTCTAATTTTCTTTGGATACTGGATAAAGTCATTCTCATGTTCAAAACGTAAGATCAAAATAATCAAAAAAAGGAAAAGAAGACTTTTCGTGTAAATTCAGGTAGCTCTCATGTTGTAAAATAGTTTGTTATATATATATATATATATATATATATATATATATATATATATATATATATAATTATAAAAAGCAAAAATATATACATATAGCAAAAAAATATAAATATATATAATAATATAAATATATATAAAAATACAATACAAGATATACAATACAATACAATAGGAAATCTAGCCAGCAGCGCAAAAGCAGCTAAAGAAAGATTTGCCAATATAAATAAGATAAAATATAGAAAAATATGAAATTGGAAAAACAGTGAAATATAAATAAAATAAAACATAGAAAAATATGGAAAAGCATTGAAATACATGAAACAGATGAAAAGAAGAATACATAGGGGCCACGTCTTCATCAGGAGGGAGATGGCCAGCTATGCTAAAGAAAGAACACTCTTTTCTGACATGCTCGAAAGGACAAATGTCTAAAGATCTTCGAGCAATTCCCAAAGAGTGTTCGTATTCAAAGAACCCAGGTCAAAACATTTGAATAAATATAAATGCAGAAAATTAGAAATACCTATAAATTAAACACAAATGCAATTAGAGATACTCATATAAATGAAACATACATACAGTAAAAATTTTAAATACATAAAGCCAAAGTCAGCAAATCAGATGGGATTTATACATGAAAATAGTATGAAAGTTGCCAAAAGTAATTTTAAAATTATAGTAAAGAAGTGTTGCCAGTTGTAATTAGATTAAATTTAAATTTAAAATATAAATGTGTAGGTGTTTAAGGATTCTTGTAAGAACTTTAATGCTTGGGTGACGCTTCTGTAGTTATAAAAACTACACATTACTTCAATCTTACAAGCGATTCCCTACTTCCTACATGTTTTAAAATAAAATTAATTGGAATATTATTATTTTTAAGTGATTTATCAGTCGTTTAATTTGATTTTAGTAGATTCATGGTTGTTGCAAATATTATAAATGCGATTAAGTTCATTAATTATAACGTTTCTGTATATTTTAAAGAAATATTTGAGTTCAGAAATTAACTTGTTAACATGTAAATTAAATTGATTTGTTTTGTCGAAAACATTTATTATCTGTAGTAGAATTATCAGTAGTGATAAAATAAATCCAAAAATTCTGTTTTAGTATCAAATAAATTAGTTTTAATTAGAGAAAGCTCTTCAGGATAAATAGTTTTAGAAATATCTTGAAATTTTAAATTGTTAAAATAATGAAATCATCTATGTATCTGAAAGCATAAGGATATTGATAAAAGAAGTTTTTTCGAAATAATGTAGAAATAAATTTGCTAGTGTGCTGAAAAGTTTGATCCTTGTGGAATTCCACAATTTTGAATAAAAATATTTTCACCGTTAAATATATAATTGTTATAAATACACATTTTAACTAGATTATTCCAATATTCAAAATTAATATTTAATAATTTTCTATAGTCCTGATAATAAATGTGTAATACGTTATTTAGTTTATCAATAGGAATACTTGTAAAAAGGTCTTTAAAGTCAAAGGAATTAACACTATGAATTTTATTTTTGATAAGAAATCCAAAATAGGCTTATTGTTATTAATGATCCAAGTAGTATCTGATTTAATAATATAGTCTAGTATAATATTAAGAATTTTAGCAAAAATGATTCCAGGTTTATTCATGTACGATTTAGTACCACAGGTGATAAATCTAAACTTTATAAGGATTTTGTGAAATTTAGGAATGACTGTTAAATAAGGAAACTCTAATTTATAGTTTGTTAATGTTTAGAAGTTTATAAAATCCAAGGATTTTTATTAATGATGTTAACTGTGGAGTTTAAACGTTTATAAGTGCTGGAATTTAATGTTTCATTATCAATTAAATCTAAATAAAATTTCTTTACAAAAATGCGTAATAATTATTAGAGGCTTTATCTACTGAAGTAATGATGAAATTATCTTTTAGATTATTAATGGCTGGTTTTAATGGACCAAATTTAATGCCAGGAAACGTTAAATTATTAACAAAAATAAAATCTTTAATTTTATTAAAAAGTTTAAACTTTTGGATCATTAATAACAATAAACCTATTTTGGATTTCTTATCAAAAAATAAAATTCATAGTGTTAATTCCTTTGACTTTAAAGACCTTTTTACAAGTATTCCTATTGATAAACTAAATAACGTATTACACATTTATTATCAGGACTATAGAAAATTATTAAATATTAATTTTGAATATTGGAATAATCTAGTTAAAATGTGTATTTATAACAATTATATATTTAACGGTGAAAATATTTTTATTCAAAATTGTGGAATTCCACAAGGATCAAACTTTTCAGCACACTAGCAAATTTATTTCTACATTATTTCGAAAAAAACTCTTTATCAATATCCTTATGCTTTCAGATTCATAGATGATGACTTTTTTTTTAACTATTTAACATTTCATGTTATTTCTATAACTATTTATCCTTAAGAGCTTTCTCTAATTAAAACTAATTTATTTTGATACTAAAACAGAATTTTTGGATTTATTTATCACTACTGATAATTCTACTACATATATTGATGTCTTCGACAAAACAAATCAATTTAATATTCATGTTAATAAGATAATTTCCTGGAACTCAAATATTTCTTAAAAAATAAACAGAAACGTTATAATTAATGAACTAAATCGCATTTATAATATTTTAACAACCATGAATCTACTAAAAATCAAATTAAACGACTGATAAATCACTTAAAAAATAATAATATTCCAATTAATTTTTATTTTAAAATATATGTAGGAGTAGGAATCGCTTGTAAGATTGAAGTAATGCGTAGTTTTATAACTACATAAAGGGCCACCCAAGCATTGAGTTATTACAAAGAATCCTTAAAACACCTACATTTTATTTTTTAAATTTTTATTTTATGTAATTACTACTGGCAACACTTCTTTAATTTAATTTTATTATTACTTTTGGCATCTTTCTGTCTATTTTCATGTATTATTCCCATCTGATTTGCTGACTTTTGCTTTATGTATTTAAAATTTTTACTGTATGTATGTTTCATTTTATGAGTATCTCTAATTGCATTTGTGTTTAATTTATAGGTATTTCTAATTTTCTGCATTTATATTTATTCAAATGTTTTAACCTAGGTTCTTTGAATACACGAACACTCTTTGGGGTGCTCGAAGATCTTTAGACATTTGTCCTTCGAGGCATGTCAGAAAAGAGTGTTCTTTCTTTTAGCATAGCTGGCCATCTCCTCCTGATGAAGACGTGGCCCTATGTATTCTTCTTTTTCATCTGTTTCATGTATTTCAATGCTTTTCCATATTTTCATGTTTTATTTTATTTATATTTCACTGTTTTTCCAATTTCATATTTTTCATATTTTATCTTATATATATATATATATATATATATATATATATATATATATAAAAAGAGATATTATATATATATATAAAGAGACAAACTAAATCAAGGAGTTATACTAATAAATATGAATTTAACATGCAATTTAATATTATTCGCAAAAAACAAAGTTTTTCCTTTCTACTTAGCAGAAAACGTTTATATTCATAAAAACGTTGAGAGAGAGAGAGATAACTCATTTTCTCAGAATATAAAAAATTCCTCTTAATATTTTATGTGATATTTTTAACGATGTGAATATTATTTTTGTCAATTTTATGACATTTCCTACTTTTCTTATTGCAGTGGTCAATGGGAGAACTTCTGATTACAATTTTTTCCGATTGATTAAATCTTAAAAGAAACAAAGCTTTACAAAACACATAAAATACTTAATTAAAGTGATTGTTTATTTTCCTGTCAAATCTTCTCCTGTAAATCCACACAAAAACTTTTTTGTTTAGTTTAATAAAAGTCAAGAAACTTAGGAAGTTTACTAATATTCCTAATTTAAAATGCACACTAGGGAAAATTTACACACTAAGAATAATATTATTCTTAGAAAAAAAAATTCCAAGAATAATAAAATTCTATAGAAAATTAGAGAAGCTTGTATCAACAATTTTCATAAAACACAAGAGAAACTGTGAAAGTTTACACCGGAAAAAGTATATACAATATTCATTATTTTTAAAAAAAAAGCTAGCTTCAAATTTCTTTAAAAATTTAAGGTCCATTCTAAATATGCAGGCATGATCCATTATACAGATTTCGTCAAAGTTTTAAGCAACGAACAACATTTCGGGCTTTTCCCTCACGATTTCTTTCCATGAAAATTGTCACTTTGACGATAACATAATGAAAAGCAAGTAAAATTTTTCTGAAATTTCCTTCCTCCAGGAATTGAAAGAAGGCTTCAACTATGGCTTGTTCTGTCCTCCGGTCAACGGAAGAGCGGGAAAGTTTCTTGACGAAGAGCGCCCTCTAGCGGATTATCCATTCGCAGATAACTCTGCTTACGTCGAAGTGAGTGATCTATTTCTTTCTATCTATTCGTGTATAATAGCTATATTTCTTCTTCTTCACATAGTAAATTTTGAGATATGTTGTCCGTATTAGATATTATCACATCGAGGATTACTTTTTGCTTTAAAAATTAGCAACAAGTTTGACATATATTTAATGATATATAAATAAAAATTTTATTTCAGTATTTAACAACAGCATTGTTAAAAGCAATCTTGCATTTTGTCAATATAAAATGGTATATTGACAAAATGCAAGATTATTTTAGATATTTTTTCACTGCAAATAAATTGGATAAAAATTAATAACCTACGCGTTCATTCAAAATTATTTCATGAAAATTGTGTATTTTTATTAAAAATGTTTATTTTTTTTATTCTTATTATAATCCATTCCCATCTTCATTTGCAAATCGAATATTTCCTGAAGTTGAATGCAAATTCTTGGAGAAGTAATTAATGTTTAAATTAATTTAAAAAAATATGATAAAAAATCCGTTTTTTAAATAATGCTACTCCAAACAATAAAAATCTATTCAAAATGAAAAAATCGTAAATTTTAGTTGCTTTTTTGTAAAAGAGAAGCAACTAAAATGCAAAATGTAATATAATTTAAATGTTACTTGCATTATATTAAAAAAAAAAAAAAATTCAACACATGGTGAAAACATACCGTGTGTTACAGGAAAATACATTACTTACTTTAATCATTGAAATAATTATATACAAATTTGTGCAAATTGATGTAAGCGTCGTTACATCAAAATTTCTTTTAGAAATTTTAAGTAATTCATAAGTAAGACAAAGATGAATTTACAACTTTATATTTAAAAGTTTGATTTTACCTAAGACAGTAACTGTAAAAGAAATCGTAACTGTAATTATGAGTACACGCGTATATCCAAATTACTTAATTTATTAGAAAGCTTAAAAGATTTTTAATTACTATAAATAACAAAATTATACATTTAATAAAATTATATATATATATATATATATATATATATTATTATTATTATTATTATTATTATCATCATTACAAAAAATGCAGAAGGTGATCAGTTAACGAATAATTCGGACCGCGAACAAATCAGATTACGAAAGCATATTCCGAGATAACGAATTAAAACAAATTCTAACGAACATTTTTGGGCCCTCCTAACATAATGTGCTGGGTTGCCACACCCAAGGGACCAAAAATCATTTTTCTTCTCACTTGAATTATGTTGCCTACCTATTGAACTTCAAAGTTGTATAATGGATTTTTTTTTCAATAGAATAATTAAAGTAAAGTAGATAATGAGTTTCGTTTTTGATTTCATTCAAAATCGAAACTAATTTCATTTCCTTCCGTCTCCCTTGTTTATTCGCTGTCGCATATGTAGTTTTATAAAGTCAACAACACTGTCATTAATCACTTTACAACAACAAAGCTAACAACTACTTCCTGACAATCCTGGAAAAGAAAGAAAAGCAATCGACATTCGCCATGTTCTTTAATGCCCTGTAAACAAAAAATGAAAAAGGATTGATTAATATGCAAGAATATTTGCACTCATTATTTTTTTCTATAAACTTAATAAGAAATTATGCATATTTTGTTTTAAATTTCATTTTTAGGGTTCCCAGAACGAATGAATCCATTTCCCAAAAATATCCATTGTAAATCGGTGATCGGTTAACGAACAATTCAGATAGCGAATATAGTCTTGTAGCAGTTTATGCTCGTAAACCGATCACCCTCTGTAGTTAAATATTTTCTTTCATCTTGTCGCAAAATTCTTCGTATCATATCTTGAACAAATTTCTTTTTTGAAAAAAAATAGAAAACGAATTTTTATGAAGTTATATCGGCAGCATTGTAATTTTGCTGTTTTTTGTATACATACTGTAAAAATTTTCAACTCATAAATGCTGCAATATCAAGAATTTTAAAAGAGCTTGAAAAATGAAGAATTATTATAAATTGCTTTTTTTCTTACACATTTCAATACTAAATGCTCGCCAACAGTTGTTGATTTTTTATTTCCGATTCCATTTTCACTTTAATTATTTGATTCTTAAAGTGTTTCAGTATGATTTGTGTTTCTTTAATCTATGTTTAAGATATTTTTTTACATACTATAATAGTTTTCATTCTTCAATGCAATATTATTTATTAATAATTTATATACATAGACACTATATTTTTTTAAAATTTCTTTATATACTTTTGCAGCTTCGATATAAGCGCAGAATATATAAAATCAATATGGAAGAGAAACAGCTGAAGCAACTTCATAGCAGGGTAAGATTTATCTTATTGATAAGAATATACTTATCTAAAATTGTCTCATAAATGAGTGCTCATGAGAATATTCATTATTTTTATCGTTACACTGTTATTAAAGTTAATAACTTAAATAATAAATATAATACTAATAAAATTAAGCAATTATAAAAAATTACGATATTTTATAATTTTACTATGTTTATTTCTTAGTGATTTAATGAACAATACATGTATTAATATTATGTTTATTACACCAACATTTATTTTTGAGGAAAATTATTTTTTTCTTATTTACATATTTCAATTAATCTTATTAAATTTTCTAAAAAAGAATTAGAAAAAAAATAAACAAAAATTATCAAAACAATTATTCAACACGTATTCTTTCGATATAAAATCCAAAAATAAATAAAAATGTTTAATGTTAAGTATTTTTTTTCACTTTGTTCCAATTTCTCAAAAATTAGAATCAACTTGAAAATAGTATCCATAGATTGCTTTAATTCATTAACAAAAGTTGTTGCAAGTAATTAATAAATGTTAGTTATGTTTAGCATATGTATTTTATATAGAGATAAAAGTTAATTTGGCCTGACACTCAATCTCAATGAACATCAGCCTAGTACACAGATCAAGGTAAAGGTAGTATCCAAGGTAAAGTGATTTACTTAAAACAAAAATATACAATAAATATGATTAAAAATATGAAAAAATAGTAAAAGTTTACAAAATTAAATAAATTTAGATTATCATGATCAATAGATTTTTCTAGGCATTCTATCATTAAAATCTTATGGTTTCTATATCAATAATATCGATTGTGATAGAAATTTATTAATGATGCTATAACTTTTGCTGGCAGAATTCCCACACTTAAATAGCGTAATGATGTCGTTGGAATTATTTAAATTTAATAATTACCTATAATTATTATTCAACACTAAGGTTTTATCTCGATATTATATATAATTGTTATTATTTGTAAAAAAAATTGTCATTAGAGAACATTTTTTGAAACAAAAATTAAATTTACAGGCAAAAATCTATCTTAACTATTATTCAATATTCATGTCACGTCATTATTGAGATTTCGATTATTTTTATAAAATGCCAATTACGTTTTTTAGTTATTAGAAATTACATAACCATTATTAATAATATTTAAATATAAATTATTTTAGTTGCAGCATAAAATTCTATATTTAAAAGGCTCTCTAAATCTATAAATATGATTAATAATTAATAAATCTTTAATGAAATTGACTAAATATTGTTAAAAATAGTAAAAGTTTGCAAAAAAATTGTATAAAATTATTATTAATTTATAAAAATTATTTAAAAATATTGTTAAAAATTGATATTTAACGTATCTGATAATTGATATCTCTTTATGAAAAAATTCATTTACAGAATTATTATGAAAAAAATAGTCTTAAATCCTCTTATGTTCCAGATTTCCGCAAAATTATTGTCATTATTGATATTATATTTCTTGTGTTTCTATTTATATTTTCAATTTATTGTATTTTCCAACCCAATTCAAATTGAATTTTCGTAGCCAAGTATGCAATATATTATGTACTAATTATTCTACACATTATTACATACTTTAAAAATATTATAAATTTTGTAAGTATTGAAAAAAATTTAAACTTTACCTTGCGTTATTATATCTTATTATATACTAAGATATGTTACTTGATTTGTCTATACATTTATAGCTAATAATTGAAGAGACTTTTCGGTAGATAAAAGCATTGTAAAATAACTGATTAACTATAGTTTCTCTTAAACGAATATGTGATAAGTGACTGTAGATTATTATACTGTAGGCAAATCTTCGTCGTCTCCTCGACCACATCCACAACAATCACGTGGAGAAAGTGACCAAGTTGTGCTCCAGAGGCCTTGACCCCAACTTCCACTGCCAAGAAACAGGAGGTAAGAACCCAAAATCGATGCTGATTTCCAGTGATTAAGCATTTAGTAGCAACTATAAAAATCCACATGGCATCAAAATGCATTATATACTTCTAAATTCATCTACGAATTTGAATATTCTCGTAGAAGATTCAATATAATTTCTTATGGAGTCCATTATGGAAGGAAAAGATAAAGACAGGATAGAGAGAAAGTACATCCATGCCCAAACCGGGATTCAAACCCAGGACCTCCCTACACACACGCAGACCACTAGACAAGTTAGTAGGCAATAACTATCAGATACAAATACTTTATCAAAATAAATAAATAAGATAGGATTTCTCCTTTAGAAACATATTTATAAACGAAATTATATTTATGGTGCAAATTTTTCATAAAGTTAAAAATATCGATATAAGAGCAGTGGATAAATAATATGCATTCTTATTTATGCTTCGAATGAAAAATAAAAGTTACTAACAAATTCTTTAGTAAGAATTTTTTTCCTCTTTTGGAAAAATAATTACATTAAATGTTTCTTGTAAATTTAAGTAAATATGTTTTTAGAATAAATTTCATATTTTACATAGTTCAAATTTATATATCTGATTTTTAGCTGCTTGCTAACCAGTAATGGAGAGGTTAGCGTCTCTAGCTTTGAAACAGTAAATCCCGGGTTTGAATCCTGGGTTGGACATGGATATTTCTTTCTCTCTCTCTCTCTCTCTCTCTCTCTCTGTGTTTGTCTTTCTTTATCCCTTTACTTTCGTGGCGGAGATGGCACACCCACTGAGTGTCCCATTGTAAAAGAAGACATCACCTTTCTTCATTTTAGTGTCGAATAGGTATATCCTAAGAGCATCCGGGGTATAGAAAAAAATATTTAAATTTTTCATTAAACTTCTGCTTATAATTTAATAAAAATTCTGTAACTCTTTAACATATACTATCAGGGTCTTTCATATATTTTTTATAACATAAAGTATGTTTATCTGTCTAAGAATTTCTAAAATAAAGTACTGATCAAACGTGAAGGTATTAATAATTCCAAAGAATTTATTAATGGACTTCATTTTTAAGTCTGAAGAATTTATCTCCTAAAACCCTTTCGATTATAAAAGTGGCGGGTGTTAATATTTCTAATAATTTTTTTCTGCAGAACTATAGCTTTTTAGTTTTTTCTCGAAAAAATAAATTAAGGTTGTATAAATATACCAAAAAGCGTTTTTCCGGAACGGATTACAATTGATTCTTTCATCCAGAAATACATTTGAGATAGAAAACAAATACTCAGGAATGAGAGTGGTCCAAGAATTCGTGAGATTTTCCCATCTGGGACTGGCAATAAATGACAACTGTGTCCTTAAGCCTAAAAGAAAAGTATCTAATGTCACTTCTTTCCACTATTCTAAAGGGAGGAAATACATTTGCCTTAGATGAGTAAATACTGCTGTTTTTTCTAAGCACATATTATAAAGAAGAAATAAAAATCAGACATTTATCTATTTCATATATTGTTTAATGTAACGTTTTGCTATTTTATAAAAATTTAAATAGCTGAAATTGCAATTGTAGTCAATGACATTGGAAATTTAATTTATATTAATTTATTTAAATAATATATAAATTTTGTTAAAATTTATATATTATTTAAATAAATTAATAAATATTAGGTCAATGATAACTGAAAATAAAAGTAAAAAATTAAAAATAGAAATCAAATATACTGCAAAAAGCTTGTAGAATCAACAATAGTAATTAAGTGAGTATACAAGGATCAATCTGAAATTTTTGAGATACAACTAGGTTGTTAAAATTATACTTACAAAATTTTAGGTGTGTTCAAAGTAGTCTCCTCCAGCATCAATGCACTTTTGTAGACGAATTTTCCACAGATTAAATGCCTCAAGCCATTCATTTTTTGGAATAGATGAAAAAAATGCATTTATAGCCACATCAATGTCTTCTTCTGAATGAAAACGATGTCCGTCCCCGTAAGTTCTTTTTTAGATTAAAGAATAACCAAAAGTCGCACATAGCTAGATCAGGTGAATACGGCAGATGTTCGATCACTTTAATTTGTTTTTGTTTAAGAAACTCAACTGTTAATCCGGCTGTAAGTGAAGATGCATTGTCATTGTGAAGCATTAGTCCCCTAACCTTCAATTCCAGTAGAATTTCTGGAAGACATTTAGTTGTATACTAATTTGCTGTTACTGACTTCTGTCCTTTCAACTTGATAGCTTTGACCAATCCCGTACTTCTGAAGAAAACGGCATACATCACTTTTTTCAGTGCGCGTTGTTTTTTCACCATTGTCGGCGTGGGATCATCTTCAAAGACCCATACTTTGCTTTTTTGACGTGTTGGAATGTCAAAAAACGGTATGTACGTTTTATCACCAGTTACAATTTTAGAAACGATGCGGTGGCCACCATCATTTAGCAATTTTAGAGTTTCTGTACTGATTCTGACACGCTCCTCTTTTTGGTGCTCAGTTAGATTATGGGGAATCCAACGGCAAACTACTTTTTTCATATGTAATTCTTCATGAGAATGATTTTTTGTATGGCTGCGGATCCAATGTTAAGTTCCTTCTGTATCATTTGATAGGTACAGTGATTATCATCCATTAATATTTTTCGTATGGCAGACACTTTATCTGGGATTGCTGCCGACGACGGCCTTCCTGTGTGTTCTTCATCCTGAAGAAAATGGCGACCTCTTCTAAATTCTCTAAGCCATCTGAATACAGTAGCACAAGCTGGAGATTCATCACCAAATGCTAATTGCAACCGCTGAACACATTCTTCTTGATTTAATCCTGCTTTAAAATCGTAGAAAATCATAGCACGAAAATGTTCTCACGTCAACTCCATTTTTTCTTCTGTTTAAAATTTATTCTACGCTAAACAAGTTGAAATATATAAATAAAAAGACGTCTCCTGTGTTAAAATACTTTGTGTTTTAAAATTAAACCATTATTTTTATTTTGTAAATTTTCGTCTGCGCGTATCTCATAAATTTCAGAGTAACCCTCCTATTACTTTTTATATTGTCATTTTGTGTTCAAGTAAATTATAATTTCTTTGATTTTATAAATCAATATATTTACAATTTATCAAATTTTCTAAGTGCTACATAGTTAATTTATACATACAGTTATTCTTTATGTTTTCAAACCTATCTCTAATTTTATTTTAAGTTTTTGTTTTGTGTGGGATTCTTAAATAAAAATTACATTAATTTACTTATCACCCCTGATGCTGATTTGAAATTGAAACTGACAATATTTTCTAGGTTGGAAAAATATTATATTTTTTCTAATAAGAATAATTAAATCAAATAAAAAGTGATATTAGAGATATGTTATTATAAATATTTCAGGAATATCATGAAAAACTATTATATAATAGGAAGGATATTTCTATTTATGAATTCAAAAATGGAAATGTGCATAAAATAAAAAATATACTAACTTTAAATTTTTTATTACGAGAAATAAAAATATTCCACGGAAACAAAGAAAATGCTTTTAATTCCACAGTAATAAATGTTTATAAAATAAACAGAAAATAGATAATTAAAATAAGTAAATTTATAATTAAGGGGCCAAGTGAAATACTTCTCTTTTAACTAAA
The DNA here is from genome assembly GCA_030067965.1 of Latrodectus elegans. Lineage (NCBI taxonomy): Eukaryota > Metazoa > Arthropoda > Arachnida > Araneae > Theridiidae > Latrodectus > Latrodectus elegans. The sequence continues at coordinate 68,480,311 of CM057821.1, read as the reverse complement.
TATCAAAATATCAATATCAATGTGTAAACAAAGTTAGAAATTTATACTTCACCTGAATAGTAATTTTTCAATTTATTAATTTAAAATAATAATTTAAATTTTTATCAGTTGATTTAATTTTATAATCAATATATAATGTAAATTAATAATATTAATATAAATAATATAAATTAAATAATTTTCTATATAATTAAATGAATAGTATATATTAATCTGAAATTACATTCCCTTTTATCATTATTCAATGCAAATGCGATGTTTCTTCTTATTGTTAATATTATGTCGATGAACATTTCAATAATCAATGTTAATAATCGAATTGTTTCGATGAACATTTTTAATAACATTTCGATATTATGCATTTGGCAAACATTTTATATTAAAAATTTCTGCAATGATTCTACATAATCCTTTTAGAGCATTTTTAAAATTGGAGAATTGTTTTGGCGGATTCTTATAATTTTAATTTTTTTTCTTCAGAAAGATAGAAATGTTTGAGAATATTCTTCATTTTATGGCAATTCCAGCTCATACATTATTCCTGAATAATTAGAAAATTTTATTTTAATTAGAATAGTTTCGCAGAAATTTTCAGTGATTTCTTCAATTTTCTAAGTGCTACATATAAATTTTATTCATTTAATTTTTATTCAATTCTATTATTACTAATAACGGGATATAATTTACTTTGATAGAAAAAGCATATAAGTGACTATTACCTCAGCCTGGTGAAAATTTTAATCACCAAAAAATCCAAAAATACAGCAAAAGAATTATGCAGCATTTATGACAAAACTTTATTCTAGACTCAATAAAATTTCTCAAATAAAATGTGAATATTTAAAATAGTAGTGTGAATAATTTTCTTTTACTCTAGAATCACCTCTAACGCTGTGTACTTCCCTGAAACACCCCGCAAAAGTCATTATGGCTTTAGTGAATGGTGGAGCTCATTTGGATTTTAGAACTAAAGATGGCGCCACTGTTCTACATAAAGCTGTGGAAAAAAATAATTTGGAAGCCCTTAGAGTAAGTGATAAAAATTTTTTTTACAACAATTAGAAAACAATTATCTGTTGTGAGCGTATACTTTTACATATTTCTGGATATTAATTTTAATTTACAAACAATTATTATTATGTATCTCATTTGGGATCAGCATCTCATTAGGAAGCGCGACATCAAGCGGCATAAAATGAAACTATTATATGATTTTATAAATTCTATAAGCAGAATGAGATGAAAGAAGAACTTGTTGTTTCAAAAGAGCTCATAAAATACTTTCTAATGACAAATATCAAATATGGTTTAAGTTTAAAAGAAATATTCTTCTAATATGAGAAAACCAATTTTGCTATTTTGATGGTAAGAACGTATCTTTTCACAACCTAAACCTTATTTTTTTTTTTTTTTGTTTAAAAACCTGTTTTCCTATTATAAAACAATATATTATAATATTCTCCATTACGTTTGTATCCTAAAACAAAAAAATACCATAGTTCTTATGGAAATTGTAAAAACAGTAATAAAAAACTCGATAGATACTATATACATAAATGTTAGATTTTATAATTTAAAAAAAATACTGAGAAACAGTCTTTTATATAAAAATTAAATGTGAAGTCATTAAAGTGCTTACTGCAATTTGTGTTTCAAAAATCATCCATTTATCAATGAAAGCTGATTAATTAGATTTGCTAATCAAGATGGTTATTTATGTTTTTACCTAACTCTGGATAAGTATCCGACATTTTAATAAATTTTATAAATAATAGATCTTTCTTAGAATACATATTTATACAAAATATGTGAATAACATATGATGAAATCCATAAACATATGCATTTATATAAAAAATATATATTCGAAATACTTAGAACATTTCCTATATTAGCTATATTATTCTTTAAAGTAAATCCAAAGAAATTAAATGGATAAAAATGCTCAGATTTCATTAAAAATAATTCATCTATTTTGAGACGTTAAGCATATTATATGCACTATTACACTTCTGCTAATTATTAAAAAAATGAGTATAATATTGTTTGACGGGTTTCAATCACATTATTAACTTTCTAACATTAAACATCAATAGCCCATAGTCAGTGAAACTACCACATGGGATTTTTTTTGTCTTAATTTATATAAATTTATCTGTTTTGTCGTATTTTATATTCTTCATAGTTGTAAGGAGAAAAAAAGAATGGTTTATCAAACTTATGAGGAAAAAGTATTGTGCCATTAATTTTAGTACCAAACATTAAAAATGCTTACAGATTGAGAACTACTTACTTGCTGCTATTGTTAAAGTGCATCATGAATGGGGTTAGTGGAAAACTTGAAACTGAGCACCAGTCTCAATGTCATCAGGTGATTAACGCTTGCGATGAGGCAACGATGTGAATATCGCTTGCGACGAGGTGACAATGTAAATATCGCTTGCGACGAGGTGACGTTGTGAATATCGCTTGCGACGAGGTGACAATGTAAATATCGCTTGCAACGAGGTGACGTTGTGAATATCGCTTGCGACGAGGTGACAATGTAAATATCGCTTGCAACGAAATACCGTTGTGAATATCGCTTGCGACGAGGTGACGATGTAAATATCGATTGCGACGAGATGACGTTGTGAATATCGCTTGCGACGAGGCGACGGTGTGAATATCACTTGCGACTGATCGACATGTTTCAATGGAGCAACATGTGCAAAAGAATCAAGTAATATACAAATTTGTGTCTAAGAAAAAGATATTAGCTGGTAATCTCTTTAGCTTATTTTACCCAATTTTTTTTTTTCAAAGAAAGGAATTTTTTCTGGAAAATTTATGAAACATGCCCTTTTCGTGTAATATATCAGCACAGAAAACCAAATTTCCTTCTATTCTGTTCTAATTTAGTACATCAGCAGATGGTTTCTTGAATTTGATTTAAATTTTAATTAGAGTTTTACCACACAAGTTATTATAACACGTGGTGTGAAATACATGTATAAAGGCTTAGAACGTACTCGTATACATTTGCAAATATTCATATTTCCTGAATAATCACTGTTCCTCTGTCATACAGTATGTCTCAAAAGCTTCATGCAATTGCATGAAAAGCCCAAGAAGGTGTCTTATAAAAGTTTTTGTATTTGAAATTGAAGTGGCTAACCACTTTTAATATTAGTTAAGATTAAGTTAAAAACAGTTTAAGCAGTTAAGATTCTCTTCATATGAAAACCATACAGTTTCAACACATTTCGTTGCATTACCTATGTATGAAATATTTCTAAAAACACAATTTTTCTAATAACTGAAAAATATTGAAGAAATGGTTTCCTCAGAAAGAATGGACTCGTTCATCAAAAGAAATAACTAAAACATAAAGCTATATATTCAATGAAATATTATTAATTCGAACATTTGTGATACTTGTTTAACCATCAAAAGTTCATATCACATTAGTTATAAGGTAAACCAATTAAGCAGATTATGTCTATTATGTATAAAAAAAATAATTCATATCCAGGAAAACTCACAAATTGTGATCAAATATTACAGTTAGAGCAGATGTGAATTCTGTTTAGTCTCATTCAGTTGTAGCACCGTGTCTCCTTAACTTAATTCAGATCAATTTATTTCAACCCCACGCGTCTGAGTCAAAGAAAGTATTGCAGAGACCAATAAAAACAATCCCAGATCAGACGGAATTAGAAACAGCGTCCTTTGAAATATAACTCCAGGTGCCCTACTTTGCTCATTTTGCTTGTTTAATTGGATCTAGTCTGAAAATTGACAGAAACTTAAGTTGGCATAAGTTGATATTTGACATAAGCTATCGAAATATTGGTATGGTAAAAGGTCCTTCATATACTATAATCTTGTTTCGAAATGCTATCTGCAGTATACAGCTTTATAGGCATCTAGATACTTTAGGATACATAATCACAGGAAGATTCGCATGTATCTATACATGTGTGTGTATGTATGTATGTATGTACTTTGTAAAATAAAAAGTGTATTAGCTGTCTTGATCCTGATAGTTTTTAAAAGGCTAATGCAAATATGTTTTAATTTAATTTTAAAAAATTTAAGAAATGAAACTAAAAATAAAATAATTTAAACTACAGTTGTTTACAGTAAAATGAAAAAAAAATTAATCAATTATGGAAGAGGAAATGTGCAGCTTCTGTTGGACTGTTTACCAACTCATGGACAGTTGGTAAACAGTAGTTTTCCTGACATTCTTCTGTAAATCAAATATGATTGAAGCTCCCAGACTGCTTTGGCCAGACTCTCAAGTGGATACAAATGTCTATTATTCGAACGAGGCACAAAGGTCTACCCCACACACAGAAAAAGCTGCGACCGTCCAGCCCCATCGGATCATATACTGAATTGCGTTGGACTGACCAGGACAGATATAACATCAGATCTCTTAACTGTCATCAATTTCCTGGGGGTCCTCAACCTTCTGGTGTTGATTTGACTTATGTCAAGTCTACTGATGATAAGCAACAACAACATTAATCATTTTGCAACATTAAAATCAAATAGCAATACACAATGATGTAAAAATATTATATACTTAAAAAACGATGCCCCCCTACAGCAGAAAAATAACTGCCTATTCTCTTTACATTAAATCATAAATAAGCACACTTAATATTTTTCTACCATAAGAATACATCCAGTCAAATTGTCTGGTTACAACAATTGCTATAAAGTTGGTTACAGAGTCGTTCGAATTAAACGAGGATCCCTCTTCTTCTCTGAAGGTGGTTGAAGCACGTTAAATATATCATTGTACCAACGTCCTGGGAGTGGCAGGCCAAGTAATCGGGATTTTTTGCTTGGTCGCTTCTTAGAAAACCAAAAAGATTCCATCCGACTACTTCTATCTAACTAGTAGAACCCAACACAGGCAAAGTACAGGAAAGTATGCTGGTGCAAAAACAAAAATTGCTACAGTCTAGTTCTTGTTATTATTGTTGCGGTCACTATAATAACAAGAACTGTCCATTTCAAATGAACATTTAGGGTTTTGTGAATATACGGTATTTGGAGAGTAGTCCCTCTTGCTATTCTATAAGTATTCTATAAGCCAAAATTGGGGACTATCTTTTGTTTCCTCCTGTCAAAAATGTAATATTTTTAGGTCCATTTTTGATTTTTCGAGTTTAACGAAATCCTAATACGTTACATCTGTTACAGAAATTGAAAGCAAATATATTGTATATTTTTTAATATACAATAGATTGTATAATATATTTTTAATGTACAATATATTGTTAAATATATTCTATATTTTTTAACATATATTGTATATTTTTCTAAGCAAACAATATCATTAATCAAAGCTGTTAACAAGTAATAAAACGCAAATAATTTTTAAACTGGAGAAGTGAATACAATGAAAAAAAAAAGGATTTGAGTAAAAAGAAAACAATCGGTTTTACGCTATTTACATAAATTTTTATAAAATTAAACATTAAATATTACTAAAATAAAAAAAAAAATCAGTACAGAGTAAAATTAAAGATTCCATTTCAAAAACCAAATTAGCCTCGGTTGTATATTGATTCTATTATCTTATCACCTCTAGATAAATAATGTTGAGCGTTTTAACATTTTGAGCAAAAATACTAAATTTTGCCTGGTACTTACAAGTGTACAACCCCCATAAATTTAATTTTTGAAGTATTTTACCTTTCTAAATTTTATTTATTTTACATATATACAGTCTTATGTAATTTTCTTAACAAAAACTTATATATTTATCTTTGATCTGATATCTTTCAGCTTACCATTTCATCTGTTATGTAAATAATTCTATGAATTCATTTTGAAACAAAATTTTTCAACAACTTGAGTTTGATATAAAGAGAAGTTTTTGAATCTTGTCCAAAAGAAACCAACGAATCAAAACAAGTTTTTCAACATTTTACAACATTTAATTTTAAACAATAAAAATATTTTTTACATTTGAGCTCAGCAAAAACAATTGAATTTAACTTCTAACAGTCTCAGAACTCAACAGTCTTTGCAAATGGAGACTATCAAATAAGATTCTACAGATAGAAGTAGTCTCAAAATCACTACAAATACTCATATATGACGGAAACCGAAGTCATAAGCTTTTGAACGGAGGGCTTAAGTATAAACTCTGCAGTCAGCAGTTCTGTAAAAACAACTTAGAAGTGGATGTTTTCCTCTCCGGGATTCAGACCAAAATTCCTTGAATTGACTTCTACATTGACCTCAGGTGCTTTTTATTGTTGTAATTTAGGTCACTTGGACAGGCCAAGTATGATAGCTGACGGATATGCGAAATTAAGTCAGAATTTCGTGTCTTTCGTTCACCTTGAAGATGAAAGTACATCTTTACTTTAAGACTCTTCCAATAGATGGCACTACCAGAGAAGCTACTCCTTCAATTTCGACTTTGATCTGAAAAGTGAGGAAATTTTCCCCAGTATACTACACCCATGGTAACTGCTCAATGTTCGACCACAGAACTTTCGATGCCACAATTTTAATAAGCACGCATATCGCATGTATTCGGTGTATCTTTGGCAATACTGGAAATTGAACCCAGTCTTTCCAGATGGTAAAACGATGCCCCAAACACTAGTCTGGCTACCTCGGCCCCTAGATGATCGTAATTGTTCGAAATCTACTTTAAAACTTTGGTCCCTCTGAAACCACACATTAAAAATAACTGCAGGGTAACAACAAATTTTCTTAAAATTTCTACAAATAATAATTTTATATTAAACGAAATTTTTATCTGTAAAATTATAATGTAATACCAATTTTATACTCCTTTCTAGATTGCATCTTAATAAGAATTTTTTTTATAACATCTTCCTTTTATTGTTGTATATATAAATGTTACTTCCGTTTCAGACTCTTCTGGACCTCGGTTCATCTCCCAACTACAAAGACTTAAGAGGACTGACCACACTCTACTACTCCGTCGTCTACAACAGCAATCCTCAATTGACGGAAATGCTGCTCCATGACCACGCCATGATAGGCACTGCCGATCCCCACGGATGGCAGGAAGTGCATCAGGTAACCAAGCACGCTACCACCTAAGACAAACTGTAAAATTGGTTTCGATTCTCTTCTTGCTTCTCATTCCCGTTCACAATTCATTACCTCATTTCATATGTACTACCATTTCATATGTGTATGTGTTGCTGGAAGCTCACCATTCACTAAACTCTTCTATTCCATTCTGTTATCCAGGCTTGCAAATATGGTCTCGTGCAGCATCTGGAGCACTTACTCTTCTATGGAGCGGACATGAACGCGAGGAACGCGAGTGGCAACACCCCCCTCCATGTGTGTGCAGTCAACGACCAGGAGAGCTGTGCCAGGGTTCTCCTGTTCAGGGGGGCGGACAAGAACGCCCTCAACTATGCGAATCAAAATCCTCACCAGGTGGCCGTTATAGCGGGGAATTTACGACTTGCAGAAATCATCAAGAACCATAAGCCCGAAGATGTGGGTGAGTGTGCTCTAATTATTTTCTTGAAGTTTGGTAAAAGTAATGTATTCAAAATTGGCTGCTGTTTTAAGTGAAGATAGATTAGAATACGTAAAATCATATCTTATGCACCACAAATATGTGATAAATTTCTAAACGTAGATATCATTGGATAAAAAACGTTATTCAGTATTATCAACTTTAATTCGTCAGTTATCCGGATAGCAAGCGTTATTTAAATAATTCACGACTCAACTATGCAGATGATTTCGTCATGAATCTAGGGCACACATTAAATTTTAGGATTCAATCAATAGTAAGGAATTATTATCTAAGAAGAAAAGAATTTCTAAATTATAGGATGTATAATCAAAGATTCTTATTAGAAATCTAATATTATTTCTAATAAGAATCATATCTAAGTATAATTAATTCTTCGTTAAAATTTAAGGTATTTTAAATGTAAAATTCCTAACTAAATCATCCCTCTTTTAAATACAAATATCAGAAAATGCAAAAAAGATTTCATACATAATTTGCATGAAGGTAAGATGTCTTAAAAATTGCATCAGTTTATCAACATCATATCATAAAATGGTAATAACTGTTATGATTATTTTAATCAAGATTAAAACACATGAATTACTGTAAAAAGTTCAATAACTTTTTTAATACTGGACTAAATAATTAAAAAATGATGAGGATAAAATGAAGATATTATCTGGTACATGCATTTTGCAAAATAAATTTGAATGGAAATGTATAAGGGAAATGTTATCACAATATCTTCTTATAAATTGCAAATATTATTCTAATTCATTTTGAGGAGAGTTGGCTAAATTCAGACGCGAATTATTAATTTATCCCTGAAAACGTATATAAAATATAAGTTTCAAGGAAAAATTAATTACTTAAATATAAAAGTGAATTTGTTAACTATGCTTACATACTTAGGAGAAAAAAAATTTCGAGTTACAAATAACGCAATCATTTGAAGCGACATTATTTTGAGTTAACGAGAAAAAAAAAAACAGCAATTACTTAGTAATCACAACGTAATAAAATCAGTATTTAGTAATATCTCTATATTTTTTCATAGAAAAAAATAAAACTTCTAAAAGGAATGTATTTTGTGAATAGAATTGTTCGTCAAAGTTTTAACATTTTTGTGAATTCCATTGAATATGAATTTCTTAATATTTATCCTGTATGTGATCTATGGAAATATAATATTTAATGGATACATATTTACCATATGCACCCACCCTACCTTCCATTCTATCTATGTTTCTTTCAAATTCCTAGCTTCTGTTCTGTGTTCCATTTTATTCTTGTTTTTTTATGATTTGTTATGAGGGGGTTCCCAAATCCAAGACGCTGTAAATACTTATAAAATAAAGAAAATTACAACTTAAATTTAAGCGAATTCGTACTGAGATTTTAAAATTCTGAAAAAGAAATTTATAGTGTTATAAATAATGATTATGTAACTCCTTATGAAGACACATTTCTTCCAAGTTTAAAAGAATGTGAATGTGAGTGAATTGTATACTAATACTAGGATTATATTAGTTAATTTTTAACTATCAACATACTTATTCAAACATAAGCAGACATTTCAGTATTTTTGTGGACAAATATTTAACTTCGAATGTTCGTTGAGTATTCATAAGGATAATTTTAAACTGAGGTTCAGTTATGAATGTTTGTATAAATCAGTTGACACAACATCTGTTTGGGACAAGAAAAAAGATTTCATAAATTTACTCAATTTTAAATTGCACCACAATTTAAAGTCATGTAGCAATGGAAGTTAAATATATTAAGTAGATAACCATTATTATAACATAATCTGTAAGCAATCCTAAGACAAAGTAGTTTGAAAAATATAAGTCTTTCCGAATATAAAAATTAATAAATACAGTGCTTAAAGAAATTATCATTTTAAAAATTTGATTTAACTGCCGAGGTGATAGGGTGACCCAGAATTCATTGGTTTTGGTCCTTTGCAGTGCCATATCGAGAGGCACCCCGCTACAACCCCCGACGGCGGACCAGTGCAGCCAACATGGGCACCACCTGTCAGAACCACAGCGACCCGCGTCTGGAACTGGTGAATTCAGGCGGGAAACCCCCCTCTCCCTGCCCCTCCAACCATTCCCTGCCGCACATGTCCGACGAACACCACACTGTTTCCGGCGAGGAGGACACAGAAGAAAGTGGACAAGGGCCAGTTGCCAACCACTCCAACGGTGAGTACCAATGATCCTCCGGACCAAGGGTCGGCAACCTGTGTGCGGCTAGAAATAAAAATATAAGATATGCAATAGCCTTTGACTGCTTGGCTAACTGTCCCACTAAGAGATGTCAGAATACTTATGACACAGATTTAAATTATCTCACTTATTCTTCCGAGTTATATTACTTAAGATCATGCAATATCTTTCTTTCTATTGAAGAATATTGAGTTATAAACATTGAGGTTTGCGTCTTGCAAAAAGTTTTCAAATAAAAATGCGGGAGTTCATAGGAGGTTGCCGACCTTTGTTCCAGACTCCCCATCCCAGACTACTTCCCCCATGACATTTTTAAATTTTGTATAGATAGAATTTGTAATCTTAGGATCAATAAAGAACAAATCATTTTAAGACATCAAAAGATCATAAGGACATCATAAAGAAAAATATGCGATGTATGGCAATAATATGCAACACAAAAATCTAAACAATTGAGTCTCTATAACATAATCTATGCAATCTGAAATATATAGTTTTTCTTTATGGATTAAATAATCTCAAAATATTTAATTCACAAGAATTTTTTTTCAATTTTTACGAGTTGAAGAAGATGAATCTAGGATCTAGTGTTTGTTAGGTTCCTAGCCTAAAAGGCCATGTAGCTTCTATTCCTATGAAAGTTTTCCACACCTAACTTTAGTTGAGATTAACATAATAATTTCAAAACTTCAAGATTATTTAAACAAAAAATTTAAGAAAATATTCTGCTTAGGTTAAAGTGCTCCCAACGAGAGTTCTTTTCATGAGATTGAATAAACACAGAAAAAGAAAAATACACATTACAAACAAGAGTGCAAGAAAATTTTTAAATTACGGTTTATATACATAGTATTAATATAACTATATAAAGACAAAAAGATTTTTTTTATTCTATTACATATACATATATAAAAATATGCATATATATATATAAATACAATTTTTTTACATTTATATATAAATATATATATATATATATATATATATATATATATATATATATATATATATATATATATACATATTAAGTCTAAGAAGAAGAAAATTCTACTTTTTGGGAGGCGAATAGATAAGTTAGAATGTGGTTTAGCCCGCAGAACCGCCCTTGGTCAGTGGAAATTGGAAAGTTCATAGGGACTGTAGTTTTCAATTGCTTGAATTTCAGAGTTATCAATTTCATAAACTCTGTTGTAGAAGCGAAAAGCAAGGAATTGGACGTATCTTGATCGGGGAAGGACACCCAAATTGTTTCTGATATAGAAGTCTGATTGAGTGATGAGTCTAAGAAATTTACTTTGCTGACCCTCAAGACGTTTCAGGTTCGTTTCTACAGCACCACCCTAGATTGGGGCTGCATAGATAATAATAGGACGAAGGTATGATTTATAAATCAATAGCTTGTTAGCCATGGAGAGCTTCGATTTGTAGGCAATTAAGGGGTAGAATGAAGGTTTGGCAGAAATATAAATTTATTCTTGATTTTATTAATATGGGCTTTTCAGGTAAGTTTTTCATCTAACGTAAGACCGAGGCACTCGACTTTATTTGACCAGGGGACCGGAAAACCGCTTAGTTGAATCTGGGGGGGGGGAGAGTAGAGTGCGTTTCCTAGTAAAAATGACAGCAGTGGATTTGTTTGGATTTATTTTAATTTTCCACTTATTAAGCCACTCTTCAATGGCCATGAGGTGTTCAGTAAGGGTAGCATGGATTTTCCAGTAGAGAGAGCTAGTGGATAAAACGGCAGCATCATCCGCGAACAAGCAGAGCATAGTATTTTGGTGTTGCGGAAGAGTTGAAGCAATGGAAATAAGTAAGTATCTATCTGTGAATCAATTTGAGACCATAGCTGCTGAATACTAGTGCAATAACAATCGGAATCACTAAAAGTTTCTAACAATTTTTACGATTTAAATGCAATTTTTATTTTTTTTCCTGGCTAAAATTTGTTACCTTAATTTTATATATACTTTATCTCGTGTTAAAAAAATTCTCGGGAAAAAAATTTGATCACTGACCTTGATAAATTTGGATGCGAAAGCACAAAATTCAACTAATTGTCTAGCATTGTCTGCAGTTTGATGAACTCTCGGAATTCAAAGATATCTAAGATAAATGCAGGTGTAAACCCTTTACCATAATTTAGCCATGTCTATAGAATCGAGTATTAAAATTCCTCTTAACTTAAAATTAGAAGGTAGAAGGAGGCAATTTTATAAATAAAATGTATATTCTTTTCGCCGAATTTACTGAAATAAAAATTACTGAATTTTTCTGAACACATTTAAAATTAGAAAAAGGGGAAAATATTTTAAAAAAATCAAGAAAAGTCAAATTTTAAAACATTGCAGCACAGTTGTTATTTTTTTTAAATTACGTCCACCAACGTCTTCACGGACGTAAGGCGTCTTGCTGTTCAGTATTACTCGGAAATGCAGCTAGCAGGAGGAAGGACTTCTAAATCATCTTGACAACGAACATGAAGGGAGGAGGGGCAACTAAAAAGACGTTCTCTAGTCTATGAGAGTATCATTGAGAGGGAAGAGCCAATTTTTAATAGTCGGCCAGACCAATTTTTAACAGTCGGGCCTGCAGATAATCATGCCCAGTGATAATTCTAGAACACACCACTCCCTCCATGGTAAAGAGGAAAAAATTAATTCATCACATTAAAAATTATTTAATTAATATTTAAAATGATATATGGGGAAATGTTATGATAAAAATAAAATATTCTCCAAATGATATCATATAAGATATTGGGGATGTACAATATAATTTTCTTTTTAACATTACACAAAAATAGATAAATGTTACAAAGATTTTCCTTCTTTTTGTTTGTGACACTTCTTTGCGAATGGGGAGTTTTATGTCTTTGGAATGTAATATTTAAAAAAAACCTGTTAATATAACTCTTTACATATAATATTCTAAAAAGCTACTTTTTTATTTACTCAATTAATATTGACATGATGAAGTAGGTACATAATAATAAATCCACAGAAATAAAAAGATTATTGAGAAAAAGTTTCTAGTTATAATATAGAGGCTGATTTACATGTCAATTAATTTATTTTGATGATGAATATCTTTCAAATGAGTAATTACTTGTATATATTTATTTATGTGTGTTTTAAGGGCCATGAGAGCCTAGTGGTTAAAGAATCGGCCTTCTTAGTGCATGTGATATACGTGCTCGTGAAAATTGTGAAGTCCTGTGGTCAGTTGTTGAGCAGTTACCATGGGTATAATGGTCTGGAGAGAATGTCCTTCCCCTCCAGATTGAAGTTCCAAAATATTGAGGCAAAGGCTCCTCTGGTGGTGCCATCTATCGGAAGAGTTGTGGAGCAAAGACGTTCTTTCAACTTCGTGGTGTTTTAGTTAAATGAAAAACGCAACATTTTGTTTAATTTCGCATAGTCGTCGGCTAGCGAGCTTGGCTTTTCCAAAGGTCAAAAGTAACAACAACTTAACAATAGCAACATATGTCGTGTGCGAGCAAGTGTGTTTTCTTTTTCCTAATCATCTAATTTCCAAATAAATTACCAGGCTTCCTTCACTTTTAAAAAATATTCTTATGTATAGAGATTTTACAATTTTAATTGTATTCACTATAATTGTAATCATCAATCAAGTAAATCATTGTAAAGTAAAGTTTGAAACTCTTTTAAACTTCATAGTTGTTATTAATAATTTTTAACTGTGGTTGTGTTATTTCAACATTGCATAGGTCATTTTCATATTACCTTTTCACGAGTATTAAATTTCATAAGAGTTAGAGTAATTAGTTTAACTTAAAAACGTGAGAAAAGAAAATATAAGTTAGGTAAATATGCATTTACACAAATTTTTAGGAATTTGTTTCAGAAATTTGCAATTATTTTGGTTTGTGTTTCATTGCAAAAAACAATTTCATTTGTATTTAAATGTGATGAAAATGAAGATATATTTCAAATTCATTCAAAACCAAACAATTCATATTTTTATTTAAGTTTTCGAAAAATAGTTTAATATGAAAAAAACATCTTCTATTCTTATTATTTTTAATGTGACATCGACACAAAAAAACACAACACTTAGGAAATATTTGGCAAATATGGATTAACTGCCATAACCAGCAATGCATTAGAGTCGCATATTTTTAAAAAAAAACCGACCAATCATTCAAAAAAGAATCACTAGTGACATTCAGTAACTGTTAAGATATCCAGTGACTTTAACGATCATTTTTATTGGAGAAGTGAGTAATTAGAAGAATTTGATTGGACAACAAGAGAGCCGCCCACCCTGTCTAGTGGTCAGCGTGCCTAACTGAGGATAGGGATGTTCTTAGTTCGAATCCCGGTTCGTTCATGGATGTAATTTTCTCTCTCTATCTATCCTTTCCTTGTATGAATGGGTTGTGAATGGTTGTCTACCCTACAAAAGGATACCAATGGTGTGTGTGTACTGAGGAAGTCGGGCTCCACGCCAAAATAGGGTTCAGTTGGAAAAGGGGAGCAGCACATCCTATAATACCACCCTAGCTGGCACATGACAACAACAAGAGATTAAATTGTTTGGAACATTACATGAAACAAACAAATTAAGGGATGGAATTATTCCATAAATCGACAGAAAACTAGGTATTGGGTTGTATTGTTTGGCTCTGACGCTTGGTTTCTCTAAACGAGATGATGTTATATGGCTCTAACCATATTTTTTTTCGATTTAGAAGGAGTCGAAACAAGTGGCGCGGGCGCCAACAGCAGCAGTACTGACTCGGATCCATTCGATTCTGCCAAGTCCACCCCCATGATGGAATCAGTCTGCGTCTGCATAGAAGACTACAACCCCTCGGCAGCCGGCCACCTTCAGTTAGCCAAGGGAGATTTACTGGAGAGTAAGTTGATTTGGATATTTTCTCCTTTCTGGTGTTATTGATACACATAAATAGCATGCATTTTTATTTATATAGACAGTAATTCCGATTCAAGCCTTTTAGATGTGATGTGTTCCAAATTAAATATAAAACAGGGTTCGGTGTAGAATTTGGTACGCCTTAGTTAATAAAAAGATTTGAGGGAAATTTTAATTTCTGGTAACCCTGGTAATTCTATCTTTGCATAACTTCTGTGTAGCGGCCATCTTGATAGTTAAATCTAGGCGCATACCTCGGCGTCAAAAAATCTTTAAAGAATCAAGGGTTACCCAATAGTCAACTTTTACCATAAAGCTTGTGAGCAGTCTGTAGCAAATGATGTATTACAGAATTTAACGGACATTATAGATAGTCACTTTGTAATATGATATTAACATTTTGTCTACCAAAATTAACTCCAAAACCTACCACAAGGGGATGAATGACATTTTTAATCATTGTTTAAACAAAAGCTTCAAATCTAGTATTGTCAAAATTTGTTCAATGGGCTCACCACACTAATGCTTGGAATTATTTAAAATGCAAATGTAAAGTATTTTTGGTGGTTAAAATAAATTTAGATTATTGAATATTATGTGTATAGAAACGATGCAATCTTCAAGGATTGAAAAGGGTGTGATGAGATTATGTTAGGTTTGGTACTAGCATTACAAAGCGAATGTTTGTAACTAACAAAATTCTATCCTACCAGGGTCATCCAAAAAATAAAAACCATTTTGCTATACGAAATAAAAAACGGAATTTAATGAACCAATTCTGCCAATTCATTTACTTTTCGACATAATTGCCTATTATATTTAAACATCAGTAGTATGTATTGTCAATTTTCAGAATTCACAAGTTAAATTCTTCTTCAGCCAATTTATAATAGGAAACTGTCTTTGTCTCACCAATCTTCATCACTTCGAATCCTTTATCACGAAGAAATTGTTTCAAATTATGTAAAAGGTAGAAATTTCTGGAAGGAAAGGTTGCATTTTTAAGCTAAAGGCGATTCGATCAGATAGCAGAGCAATGTCAAGAATAAATGGTAGCCATCTTAACGAATTAACTTTTATCTCCGGCTGCAAAGTTTTCCCAACCTGCAACAAATGTCATTTTGAACTAGCCTCGCCGAAGCATGTTCTAGACTGCCTAAATCTAAATTTAGAGGACGTAAACTTAGACACGTCTCCGTTTCTAGTGATTGACTTTGCTAGAATACATGGACCAGATCTAACTTTATTAGATCACGAAGGATTGGTAACAATAACAGACGAAAAGTCAGAACTCTCAAAAATGTCCTATCAAGTGATTTTTGTGTTGTAATAATGATGTAAATATGAGAATACGATGGACAAAGTTCAGAATTCTCATGTTAAGCTTTGAAATCAAATTTTAAAAGCAATTTCAGTGTCTCTTTCGTCTTCATTTGTTCCACAATATCTATAGCCCATCAAATTTTATCGGTACTCTATCTTCTGTTCAACTTCAGTAGCTCTCAGTTCAATTTTAGCAATCTTCTGTTCAACTTCAGTAATCATCAGTTCAATTTCAGCAAGTCCAAAATCTGATCTAGCTTAACTCTCATGGTGGCTTGATTTTTAAGGGAACTAGGAGAAAATTGACTTGTATTTCACTCTTCGATAATGGTCACCTAAGATGCCTCAAATATGTACAGGTTCAAAAAAACTTTTAGCCTGTGCACAAAATGTGAAGCTGAACAGGCATCGCCTGAACATATCTTAAGCTGCTTGAATTTTGGCTTGAAAGAGGTTTTTTCAAAGCCCCTTATGTTTTTGGATTTTCTGGTTGTTTATGAACTTGTGGTCTAGTATTAGAATATTTCCATTTGAGATTAGCGACAACGAAAACAACAACTTCTAAAGTGGGCGTGAAAGTACGCAACGATTCAAAGCAAATTTTTAGCTCAGTTCATGATTGAAATATCTCTATACATTGCAACCAATGATACACAAATAAATTCAAATGTTACCAAATAGTTATCACTTCATATTTTATTTTGAGTAATTTTTATGCATTCTTTATCTGTCAACTTTTTTAAGTGAAAATGGATTGAGAAACGTATTAAGAATCAACGATAAATTTGGAACTCCATACCTGATGCTTGAAAATAGTTTCATTAGGATTTCTCTCTATTAGCGAATATTACTATTAAATGCATAACTATTCACATACAGTAGATATTGGGTAATGGAAAGTTAATATATAGTAGATTGCAGAAGACGAAATGTTGGTATACAATAAATCTTGGTATGGAGAAACTGAACCAATTTAGTGCCATTTGTATATGCATTATATATATACCGAAATTAATCAATTGTTACGATTTTAATTATGGAACATTTCAAAACAGAACATGGTCTTCTCCTTGGTTTGAAATCATGGTACTTATAAGTACCATGATTTCTAAATAGTTTGTATCCCTTAGGGTGTCTAAAGTCCCGGTGGCCTGGTTAGATAGGAAATCATTCTCATTATCGAAAGGTAGTGAGTTCGAATTCCGGCTTAACCGAAGAACCGACGTATTTTCTAAAGGTGGCTGGGGCACGATACAACTGGGTGTGGTTCCAATGTCCTCCAAGTGAAATGTTGCTTCTGGGGTTGCAGGTAGTGTATTGGGGTCTTTTCCTTGGTTTCTGCTTCAAAACCACATAGACAGCTTCTATATAACTGGTAGAGCCCAACTCAAAGCTAGGTACTGGCTGTTGCACCAGGGAAACATACTGGTGCAACAGCCCCTATGGATGTACCAGTAATAAATGTATTGCGAAAATATTTTACATTATGTGTTTACTTTATTAACAAATACAAACTTCTCGTACCAATCTATGTTATAAAATGACGCAAGTGTCGGTTCGTTTATTTGTTCATTGAATTAATTTCTTTCTAAATATTTGAGCAGTTTTAAGTTAACAATATATCCTGAACTGTAATTTTATCTCTTCCAGTTCTTGGTGTGAGCGGAAGTGGTTATCTGGAAGGGCGGAGACGAGACGGTGAGGAAGGCCTGTTCCCCGCAGCGTGTGTGCAAGAGATGGCCACCCGCTGCGCAGACACTCTGCCTCTGGGGAGGATACGTGGTGACACGAGACGAAATCTAAATGTTAAAGATGCTAACAGAAAATGGAAGGCGTAAGATTATTTCTTTAAAATTTTGAAAGTATTTACACATTAAGCTAGTGAAATTCCAGACTGCTTTTAATTAAAAGAAAACTCTAATGGAACTTAGACACTCTATTTAACAAGATGATCTGTTCGGTTAAAATTAAGATTTAAACTAAGATTTTGATCTATAATTTATTGACTGAGCATATAAATATAGAAATCAATTGTGTACGTAGTTACATGCGTAGTCACATTACATTATTATTATTTACATTATATATAATTGATAGTACATTTTTATAAAGTTAATAATCAAATATTAGATGGAGAATAATACATTGAAAATACCAAATGGAGAATAATGATATATTTATAAAATTAGTCAAAAACCGAATTGAGAATAATAATCAAATACTAGAAGGAGAACAATACATTGAAAATACGAAATATAGTAAACAATTGTAAAAATGTTCAATATATATTTTAAAATTTCATAGAAAATAGAGAATAAAGGAAAACGGAATGAAATACCAACATGACCAGCTTTATTAGTCGGTGTTGACCACATTGGCACAAAGTTTGTCTTATCTGCACTGCCCAAGACATAATCTTGATATATATATATATATATATATATATATATATATATATATATATATATATATATATATATATATATATATATATATATATATATATATTAAGACTATGTCACTTTATACATACATCATACACACACACACACACACATATATATAATGTGTAACCCTGACTTTATATTTGTATAGCAAGCACATTTTTTCTCACCAAGTCTAAAATTATTCAGTGTATAGTCACTAATTCATATGTTTATTTATATTTCAACATGATGCATATGTGATATGTTATCATAAATAAATCTAGATATAATTGTATAAATTTGAAGCTCAAGGACGAAGAATGAATTTCATAAATCTTATACATTTGGAGGAAAAAGAACTTTCTATGCAAAATAAAGCGTTGTTTCTTTTTTACATTTAATTTAGCAATATTCTAGTTAGAAAATTAAGTACTTAGTACAGAGAAGGAAACATAATTGTATGCGATATGTAAAAAAAAGAAATAATAGCAGGTTTAAAGTTTTTTCTTCTAGTCAATTAACAATGTCTCTCTTATTGCTACGAACGCAAATTATCCATATTCACTTTTTTATGAATGATAAAAACAACTTTATTCATAGAGAAAAAGGAAAATTTTATTTATTAGTTAACGCTTAATCAATGTGATTTGAAGGAGCATCTGGCACCCGTTATCTAAAAGTATTTAGTTCCATGGATCACTAATTTTTAAATAATAAAATTTTAAAAATTTACGTGATTTTAAATAATATTTGTAATTTATGTAATTGTAATTTATGTAATTTTAAATATTTTTATTTAAAATTACATAAATTACAAATAATTTATTTAATTTTAAATAATAATATTTTCTTTATTTTTGTTTACATAAGCATTAAGTCGCATAGCCTTATCCGTACTTACAAATTTATTCTTTTATCAATTTAATCCCGTTAAAAAAATTTCAAAAATTAGGAAAAATAGTTTAAGTTTTAATCTAATGAATCACACTTGCCCAAAAGTGAAATAAAAATGTTTTAAATTTAATTTACTTGTGTGTGTTCACCATATGCCTTATACTTGATTATTCAATTTATATTACTTCTTATAATGCTAGAAAGTTGCATTCGTAATCAAGAAATCGACTTTCTTAAATTCTACAACTACACAAGTTCTTGTTATACATCAGTTTCTCTAATTTTTCCTATAATTTTAATTTATTTTTCGCATTAATTTATAATTCTAATCTATTTTTCCCCTCTTTAATACTAATCATGCAAGAATCACAACTAATAGTTTCATAATTTTGTATATTTTATTCTTTTCAGTAATGTTAATTGAAGTGAATGAATTTCGAAAATAATGGCTGGTATATTATAAACTAATATGCCTTATATGATCATTAAATACAATTTATAAATTTAGTTATTTCATTAAAAACAAATGCATAGCAAGTAATCTAAACTAAACGTAAATTTAATATCCTACATCGTTTTTTTTTTTTTTTTTTTTTTGAATGATTGAAATAAAACGTAAAATTTATTAAAATTATACTTACAATTTTCTGTGAATTGAAATACTTATAATCTCATCACTCTAATATACAAAAATCTCATCACTACGCACAAAATTAATTCTACACAATTACCAAAAATATTTCCATACTTGAATATTACCTATCACAGTTTAATAAAATTCAGACAAACATTTGTGAATTTCACGCAGTTGTAAAGTAAAATATAGACCTCTTGATAAGTCTTTAATTTTTTAAAAAAAATTGCGATTCAACGTTATTGTAGATATAATATAATCTATTATATTATCTTCCATTATACCCACACTTTTGATAATCGCAGCAGCGGGAAAGAAAAAAAAATTAATATTGGCTTACATAATCCATTTGCATCATGTATTGTTTAAAAATTGTTAGGTTTTCAGAAACTGATAAGGTATAATAAACATTTTATTTACATTTCATAAACTAAGCAATTATAGCTTATTGATAAAACTTATTTAAACACCAATGTTTATTTCTGGCGGAAAATGTTTAGCAGTCGGATCGGGGATCGATTGCGTAAGTATAATGTAATAGCGCATTATTTCAATGAGACAAAACTAAATTTTGCTGAATTTAGATGTTTTTTGTGACCGTAGTGCTTTTTTTTAACCAACAAAATTAACACCAAGCAATTTCTTGCACCATATAGCTTTAGCTTTGTTTATCATTTAGCTTGTTTTTACCACTTTTTAGTCAATAGTTTATCATTTGTTAGTCAATTTTTGCACCAAAAAATTTATGTTGTTTATATTGAATTTAATGAAATTTTTAGCTAATAAAATCATTGTATATACAATATATTATTTTCACTTCTCCGTAAAAAAAAAAAAAAAAACATGCTATTTTTTTGGGATTAAAAGCGTGGGTTTGATGGAAAAATACCATATAATCTTTATAAGCAATATTGATTGGATTTATTAAAATGAATTTTAATTCAGAATATATATAAATAGATAGATAAATGTGTGTGTTGTATATTGTTGTTATTTAAATATGTTGAGAAAAAGTTAAAAGATTTTCTTTATAAATTTGGTGTATGTTGTATATTGTTATTATTTAAATATGTTGAGAAAAAGTTAAAAGATTTTTTTTATAAATTTGATGTATGTTATATGTTGTTATTATTTAAATATGTTGAGAAAAAGTTAAAAGATTTTCTTTATAAATTTGGTGTAAGTTGTAAATTGTTATTATTTAAATATATACAGAAAAATCAAAAAGATTTTTTTTATAAATTTGGTGTATGTTGTATATTGTTATTATTTAAATAGGTTGAGCAAAGGTTAAAGGATTTTTCTTTATAGATTTGGTGAGCCCAGAACCGTTATTCTTCATAAAGGAAAGAAAGGGTTCGGTTTCATCCTAAGAGGAGCTAAAGGTAAATTTTTTAATTATCTAAGTATTTTGAAAATAAGCTTGGTCTTTGTTTCACATATATTTCATTTTCGTGGAAAAAATTCCAAACCAATTTATTACAATATGAGTAATAATTTGCTCAGATATTGTGTTTTTACTCAAATAAAGAAAATATTTTTCTTTATTTGCTTTATTTACTAATAACTTTTGCTTTCACTCTGCATTCTTTTTACTTTTTGCATAGTTTATTATGTATTATTTTACAGTTGATTTTTTTTTGTACAGTTGTTTTTAGAAGAAAAAAAACGTGTTGCATATAAAATACCAAAAATTAAAATATTAAACGACTGTATTTTTGATTTAATTTTAGATTATTCTTTTTTGAAACCTAGGATAGATTTATAAAGCATCCATTTATTTAAATTTCGTGATCTTTTTTTGAAAACAATTATCTTGAGTTAAATCCAAGGCATGCATATTATTAATTGGTTGATTGTATTGATAATTGTTTTCGGTTATAAAAAAGAAAAATATCTTCACATTTATTTATTTATCTTTATGTTAAAATTTTTTTTATCTCAAATTGAAGTTTAGTAGTAAAGCTGATTTTATTTCCATTATTTTATTTGAGTAATAATGAGAGAATATAAAAATTTCATTTTTAGGAAAAGCTAAAATAGAATAGTTTGGAAATTTAGCTAATTTCTTTTAATGATTTTTATGAGATAATGTCATATTATTCCTAATATATAGAGCTTATAATAATAATCTTTAAACAATCACCACTTTTAATTTCATTTTTTTTCTTTACTTTATTTAATATGATCATTCATCCAAAAATAAAAGTTGTACAATTCAAGTAAAGTATAAAGTGCCATAGGTCTTCAACAGGAAAAATAGTTTTTAATACTCTTCATTGTAAAACTGATACAAAACACATATATATAATCATTATCAGCAAAAACATACAATATTTATTATTATTCAAAACAAAAAAATTAAGTACCCATATAAAAAAAAAAGTTCTACAAAAACTTCATATCAGCAAGCAAGCATACAAGTAATAAAATATCCTAAAAAAGTTGTAATTGAAATAATGCGAATAAAATTTTTTGTATCTAGGCATAGTCAATAAATTTGATTTATTATGATAAATAATGCTGTAACAAAAAAGCTTAAAAAAAGTAGTAATTGAAATAATGTGAACAATTTTTTTTCCTAAACGGGGTCAATAAATTTCCTTTATTATGACAAATAATGCTCAAACAAAAAAATAAAGGTCACCAAAAAGCTTGAAAAAGTAGTAATTGAAATAATATAAGCAATTTTTTTGTTCCTGGGCGTATCAATAAATTTGCTATATTATGACAAATAATACTTCAACAGTTGGCATGTTGAGAAACAACGGAATTTTAAAGTGAATAATTAATTTTAATTTAAGAAAATATTATAAAGATATAGCTACAATTTGATATGAAATATCCCTTTGCCCACCAAAATAAGCAATGCAACCAAAAGTACTCAACACTTTAGATTTTGTGTATCCCCCAAATAGCAAAATAGTTTAATAACTAAATACAGACAAAGCTTTATAAGAGTTAATTAATTTTAAATTTCTATAAACTAACACCGAGCTTCAATATACATGAACTCAATTAGGCATTTTATGTTTCCAAAATATTTTATGTGTATGTGCATTATCCTATGATTATTTAGTATGCACATACTCCTTGCAAAAGAATTTCAATATAAGAGAAAAAAAAACTCTTTATGCAAAGATTACTCTTGATGTATTATTTTCTTGCATTTCAGCTACTAGTCCATTGATGGAAAGACAGCCTACAGAGTTCTGGCCCAGTTTGCAATATTTAGATGACGTCGACAAAGGGGGCGTGGCAGAAATGGCAGGTTTGAAGAAAGGAGATTTTTTGCTTGAGGTAATTTCATTTGAACACATATTTTCTAAAACAGCCAATCACGTGTACAGAAAAAAAAGCATAAATAGTAAAACAATATTAAGAAATACAAGAATAAATAAGCAAAGTACAACTGCAAAAGTTGGTAGTTTATCCTGAATAAAATCAATTAAATGTAGAATCACAGAAAAAAATTTCAAATGTTCAAGAATAATGAGGTATGTGTAGTATAAAAATATAAATGTATAATACAATGAAAATATCGCAAACAATAAAATGTATAAAAATGAAAATAAGTATATTCTTACTTTCAGCTTCATCATGAATGATTTGTCTCCCAATAATGTAGAACAAGTGACCGAATATTATGCCATGACACCCAAAAATCATACAAATACTTTTACATAAGGCAAAGATGATGAAAATAATAAAATTTAATGTAAATAATATGAAAATTTTAAGCACAACATATTATTTATGATAGATTAGCATTTAATATTGATGAGTAATAAAAAGCATTCATTTTGTTGTTAAGGTAGTTTTTTCCTCATTCTTTATTTCTTTATGTTTTATGTAATATTTTTGAAATTGTAGCAAAAAGTAAATTTAGTTAATTAAAGTAATATGTATGAAAACTGAAATATCGTATCATATAAATTAGGATTTATTACATATTATAATAGTATTATGCGAATTTGATAGTATTTTGCTTTCCGAACGCTTTGTCTATTCCGATTCCAAACGATCTAAATTATAGTTTGTGAGTAACATTAAAAAGTCAAACCATAAATTTTGTTTGTTAAATTAAAATATTAATATATCGACAAAAACAGACTAATATATATTAGTATAATTATCATATCTGAATATTGTAATCATTAATAATTATCAGGAAACCTTATGACATATTAACAAATATTTAGAAAGTTAACAAAATGCGAATTTCGCTTAAAAAAAATTAAATTTTTAACATGATATCTTTAAAAAAATTAGAAATTTAAAGTAAGTTTAGGTGGCAAATTAAATATTTTTCAGCCTAAATTTTTTTCTAAATATTTGATTTTTCTAAAAATTAAAGGTTTACCTCGTTCAATCTCAGTAAGACATCTGTTTTAGCATTTGTATTAAATTCCAAATTTGTTTTCTAGTAAATAATGCAACATATTTAGATTTTTACACATTTTGTTAGCATTAAAAGTATTGAAACAAAAAATATGATTTTTCACATCGAAAAAGAATTAGAGTGCTTATATTTTCAACAAAGTAATACATTTTACCTGCATATGCTTCTAGATAAACGGTCAAGACGTGTCCCAAGCCTCCCACGAGAAAGTGGTCGCCATCATCAGACAATCGGGAGACCTGGTCTCCATGACAGTTGTCACTGTCATTCAACAGTGCCCGGGCACACTGGCGCCCTCTGAGAAACCACAACTCATCAACAGGCAATGTGCAACTCTTCCAAGGAAACTATCCACTAAGAAAGGTATCTTTCCCACTTGTTTTCCCTTCTACTTCAGATCAATGTCAAAATTAAAAAAAAATAAATCCTCTGGTGGCACCATCTATTGGAGGAGTTTAGAGCAAAGTCGTACTTTCACATTCGTGGTGCTCTGGTTAAACGAAATATACTAAAAGACTGATTTAAATTTGCATAGCCAATGACATAGTGGTCTTGGCTTGTCCAAAAGTCATAAGTAACAACAGCAGCACATTTATTGTATTACAATTAGGTTCTGCTCTCTCTCTCATTTGATTTCTGTATATGTATTGTTATATTCTAATGTGAGTTCTTATTATCTTCAGACTCAATACCTTATCGAGTCCTGGTTTTTCATTTTTAGACCAGCATGTTATTTTAAAGACGACAAAATGAAAAAAAAAATCTGTATGAAATATATCTTCTCTTTTGGCAACATCCTTTTACTAGCTTAATTTTTGCGTCTATTTTATAAAATTGTAATATCAGTATTTTTTTTTTATCAAAATTGAATACTTTAAATATGATTTCTGCTTTTTAAGTTTATTATATTATAATTGAAGCTCTGTATTTGAATACTTTTTATACAGGTTGAATACTTTAAGGATAAATGTTTGTTATTCTTTTATGTTTATTATAAAGGCAATACTTCGAAATGCTAATTTTTTAATGATATCAAAAAAGAAAATCCAAGAAATGTAGATTACAGTAACAGTTTGATAAGAGAAGAATTTAATAAAACTCTAGTATCTATATATTTTTACTTTAAATGTTTTAGTATTTTTACTATATTTACAGAAATATACATACATATATAGGAATATAGTCTGCGTGTAATATGATGCATTTATCTAGCATGAAAAATTTCAATGAAAAACTTCATGTATTATTTTTATTTGATTTATAAATGAAGAAAGTTCACTTAGAAACGCTAATCAAAGTTAATCCCTTTTAATTTTATTTTGATTAAAAATAAAAACAAGACTATTACCTTCGTTGAAAATAAATTTTTGAGTATTT
Source organism: Latrodectus elegans (assembly GCA_030067965.1). Taxonomy (NCBI): domain Eukaryota; kingdom Metazoa; phylum Arthropoda; class Arachnida; order Araneae; family Theridiidae; genus Latrodectus; species Latrodectus elegans. The sequence goes on along the minus strand of CM057821.1, from coordinate 68,454,601 downwards.
TAATACTTTAAAATGGAAATTATTTTACTTTTTGCTATTTAGCGTCATTTGCGTTTTGTATGTTAATATTTTTGAAAATATCTTCATTAGAAATAGTTCACTGATGAATTTTGCATGGTCATCACTGAATATTTTATAGAAATTCAACTAAAAATTTATAAATATGTGCCTATTTCATAGGGGAGTACCATAGGAAAAATGTCAAAAAAATAAGAATTTCTTTCTGCAATTGGTATTATGTTGCGGTCTGGGAGCGAGTTCTGTATTTAAAGTAACCGTGGTCTGTCTACCGTGAGAATAGCTCTCGTGAATTTGCCTGTGTCTATCTGTTGTTATGGAAACAAGACCTTCTAATTTCGATAGAAAACGCCATAGGAAATAACCAACTTTGGCTCATTCATTTCTTTGAGAATAACCTGAGGAACTATTCTAAATACCGTCAATGTAAAACACATTAATCCCAATGTGAAATGAATAGATCTTGTTACCATGGCAACCTCCACTGACTAGGATATTTAAAGGAAGCTATTTTTACGATAAGCAAATATTATATTATATAATTCAATTATTGATATATTTCTTGTTCTAATTCGTAATGCAGCTCCCTTGCCGCCGAAGAGGGATCCGAAGACAACTCTATCCGTGGGTCGGGCTCGAGCACGGTCAATGGTCGCGGGCCTTGCGGAGATCGGTAAGCAATGTTTCATCACTTGTCTGAGAATTAAATAAAAAGTATTTTTTTATCTCTAATATTTTTTATATAGTTAGATATAATAAGAAATATTTTATATCTAACTGCTTGCAGTTTTTAATTAATTCTGTAAAGTTAAAAAGTTAAATTCTTTGAAAATTATTTTGTTTTAACTATTTATGATGTTAATGTTTTCACACTTCAAATAAAATATTTGTGATAAATGTCCAAAAAATATTTTGTATTTAGATTGAAATTCATTTTAGGACATTAATAAATTATATTCAAACTAAATAAAAAATCCATTAAAACCATACTTTATTCCATAATACATTTCCTAATGCAATCTTTATGAAACCAGTTATGTTTTAAACACACACACACATATATCAAAGTTTCAAATTTTGAACTTGTAATCTACTACATTTTATCTCATTTTATTTAGCCATATTTAATTACGAAATTCTAGAAAGGCTAATTAAACTAGGACATAATATTATTTAATTTAATTAATTATAAGTTCATTGAAGTGAACGGATGAAAGGTTTGAAATATGGTGATTATTATGTCTAAGTAAAATGTAATAGAGTTATTTCATTTCCAGTAGAAAAGCAATTAATAATCACGTGATACCGATAACGTAGTTTCTGTAATTTTATTCTGTAACCAATCATCAAAAAATACTGACAAAATTTGTATATTTTTTCCTAAAATGTAGAAGTTCTGGATCATACTCTGAATGAGTATGACTCGGAAGGTCGCTCCACTAAAAGCAGCTCAATAGAAAGTATTCCGAACAAACCGAGTAGTAGTGCTACTCCAGAAAGCACAACCACTACGACGCCAACCACCGCCATCACCACACCTATATCCACTAACCACACCACCGCAGGCAGCAAATCCCGATCCTCCTCCCACCACGTGAGTGCCACGGAAATGGAAGACTTCTTCGCCCGTCACTTGTCAGTCAACATGCACCATGGCACCATTCGAAACAGATACGCCACCATTGCACGGATACACAAGATGCGCCATCATAAGCGCTCCAAGCAACACAAGAGCGACTCCGATTACAGGTATCAAAGCACTGGTGAACCATTCTTTTCCTTAAGTATAGACACCTGTTTATGACAATATGTAGCATTTTTGAATATGTAAAACGAAAGCAATTTGTAATAATACAATAGAACTCCAGTTATCCGAATCAATTGGGACCGAACTCCATTCGGATAATCCAAAATTCGGTTAATTGGATATTTCCGAAAGAAGGGTGAATTTTAATTAATTCTCGTATGTTGAAAATGGATGAAAAACAACATATTTTTAAATAAAAAGAGCTTTCAATCAGTTAAATGAAAAGAGGCAACACTTTTACATGTTAAAGTACATACAAGTGTTAAACATTTATACGGTATGCATGTGTACAGTTTTCTAAATGAATTGCTTATTGAGTACCTCGGTAAGAGTAAGCTGTTTCACAGCCTTCATCCGTTTTCGAGCAGCCAAATCAAACATCCGCTCGGCAATGAGATTTTGCACTTGGTCACACTCGGGCTAACACTCCCTTCCCTTTAAAACTGTTTCAAAGGTACCAAATGCTACAGTAATTGATGGTCTCGTTCTGCTTCAACTTGGACCTTAAGATAATCTTTTTGCTCGACACTTTCAATAAGTTTATCATCATTTGCTATTTGAAATCCAAAATCTGATTCATCATCCTTATCTCCAGCACTAAATTCTGACTATACCTTCAGCACTAAATTCTGACTATACCTTCAGCACTAACTTCTGAACATCCAGGAATTTTCAAAAGAACGTTTCTGAATTCTCCAAGTGTGACACGCCTCATTTTCATCTTCTCCCTTCACATACCATTTTCATCTCTTGAGCTTGTTCCATTTTCTCATCCTCATTCTCGTCTTCAATTTTATTTACTTTTTCTAAAATTCTGAAAGTGATTTGGATAATCAGCAATTTGGATAGATGGAGTTCAGATGATTGAAGTTCTACTGTAATTATGACATCATACAAGGGGGATATTTGGGAAATAATGTTGGCACTTAAATATGGGTATCAATTATTCTACAGATTATCTTGGTAACAAGTAGATTAGCAAGGAGGACCCATAAAAATGCTGAAAACTGTTTCAGTTGTCAATTTACCTACATATTCTTCAAATTACTTGCATAATCTACACATTACTTACTAGGCATTCGTTAAAGAGAAGTTAAGATTTTTGCTTGAAGGGCAGCAAAGTTTCTGAACGCTTAAATTAACATAGCGTTATTTATTTTCAATATCTAAAAACTATCAAACAATATCTAAATATAAACAAACAGTCAACAAATTGATTGATAGTATCAATCATCAACCAGTTAAAAACAATAATGCAAGGAATCAAATGGCTTAAAATATTATAACAATTAACTAGTGTAATCTTATTTATTTTTTTATATTTAAATAGTCAAATTAGTATAATCAAATGACTAACAAATTGAATAAATAAAATTAACTTTCTAAAAAACAGCTTTTGAGCGTTAATGATACTGAAGTTACCAATATACCCGTCAAGCATGAGCAATTGGAAAAATCTTAATTTCCCACATTAAACATGTAAATAAGTTAATCTTCAAATTAATTGGGTAATGTGCATAATAAGAATTTTCGAGTTTTAGATAGCATAAATGTTACTAATTCGTAAGTTACCAATATACCCGTCAGTTATGCGAAATTGGAAAAATCTTAATTTCCCACATTAAACATGTAAATAAGTTAATCTTCAAATTAATTGGGTAATGTGCATAATAAGAATTTTCGAGTTTTAGATAGCATAAATGTTACTAATTCGTAAGTTACCAATATACCCGTCAAGTATGAGCAATTGGAAAAATCTTAATTTCCCACATTAAACATGTAAATAAGTTAATCTTCAAATTAATTGGGTAATGTGCATAATAAGAATTTTCGAGTTTTAGATAGCATACATGTTACTAATTTGTATAAATTTGAGCCAGTTTGTCTTTAGTAAAATATATTTAATTTGAATTGAAAATAATATAAATTTTGTATAAAACTATAAATACGTATTATATTTTAAATTATATAGTGATAATAAATTATATAGTGTTCCAAATAGCACTCTAATGACTCGAAGTTTCAAAAACGTAATATTCATTAAATTAAGTTTAGAAAAATTAAAATGTTTTTTAAATTTAGAAGCAATACACATGTAAAATTTTTTATATCATTCCAATAACTTACTTTTGTAATCTTAATCAGGAAAATTAATTTTCTTTAAAATGAGAAAGTAATCTCGATGGGGAAGTATTTGCCTGAAGGAATTATAACTAAATCGCAATCAAAAAGCTTTATTTATTGTTGACCCTGATTGTATTTGTAATAAGATTTTTATATTCAAGCGACTCATAAATAAGCAATTCATTTTAATATTTTTGACTCAAAGTGTGTAACATACGGTTCATTTAAAAAAAAGCGTTCCATTTTAAAAGCATTTTTTTTTTTTTACTTTACGCCTAATAACGAAATTTTCTAGACAGAAAAATGTCAATAAATTTACATACAAATATTTAATTTGTATGTAAATTTATTTCTGTATATTAATTTATTAATTGATCTTTGTAGAATTTTAGTGCTCGGAGAGATAATTAACAAGGGAACAATTTTTATTTTTTAAATTTTGTCAGTTAGTCCCTCAATTTTTTTATTTTACTTAAAAGTTATATTAAAAATTATCAAAAATAAAGATTATCATTATATATTTTCAGAGTTATTATTGAGAACTTAAAAATTAAAAGTTAGTATCTTAAAAGTTGTAAGAACAAATGAATGCATTTCCAAAAAATTACTTAAAAATTACATTTTTATTTAACCTCTGTATTTCAGAAAGTGAAAATTAAGTTGTGTTTAGTAAAAAAAAATATTCAATGTGAACAAGAAAAGGCTGTATAATGAGCACTTCACTTTTATCTTATTAATAACTTAAAATTAAAAGATTTTTCCTCAGATATGGGCTCAGATTATTATTTTTCTCATTAACATGCAAATAACTAGAAAAAATATAAATTTATAACTGCCTTTAATAGAGAGAAACGTTTCACGCTTTGTGCATAGAATCGAAGTAAAATCATAAGAAATAAAATAAAATCATGTTTTTTCTTTAATTTAAAAAGATCGTTATGTCAGATGAATGCAAGATATTATCGTATTACACAGTATTATATTGCTTATTAGAGATTTTTGAAGTCTATTCAAGTATACAAACTTTCTCCCAACATCTCATTTTTTTATGATAATTTTTCTTTTTCTTTCTTATCTTTATCCAAGTAGAAGAAAACAAGTTTGTCAAGAAATTAAATATTGATGCAAAGAAGAAAACTTCTCTCTTATAATTTAAGTACAGATTCAACACATATTTTAAAATTAAGAGATATTGATTTCTAGTAATATGAGTATTATATAATAAAACTACTTTAGAATGCTATTGGGCTACTGAAATTATGAGTCATGTGATTAAATTATACATAATAATTTGATCGACCTAAGAATAAGAATAATACGAAAATGAGTACCTGTGAATTGCAGAAAGTAAATCTCCGAAAGTTGATTTATGTAAATGTTACTTATATTTATCATTTAACCGTAATAGCAATTGAACCTTTAAAATCAGATTCCATTTTTCATATAGCAAAATTTCATCAAAGAAATTTATATTCCTACATAGAAAAAAAAAGAAGTAGAACAATTGTAAAAGAATTATTTAGCTCATAATTTGTATATGTGTATAAACTCATATGATTGTTTATGTATTCGTATTTTTTCCCAAAATTAAAAAATATATTTTGGATGAAAAAAATTATCTAAATAAACTAAAATTTCCTTATCTAAAAATAAATTAAAAACTTATTCTGTGGCATTAAGATTTTGCGTCCCCAAGTATTTTGAATAAGTTAATAATTACAGTTAATAACCCAAGCATTTTGAATAAGTTAATAACCTAAGCATTTTGAATAAGTTAATAGTCCAAGCATTTTGAATAAGTTAATAGTCCAAGCATTTTGAATAAGTTAATAGTCCAAGCATTTTGAATAAGTTAATAGTCCAAGCATTTTGAATAAGTTAATAGTCCAAGCATTTTGAATAAGTTAATAGTCCAAGCATTTTGAATAAGTTAATAACTACAGCTAATAACCCAAGCACTTTGAATAAGTTAATAACTGCATAATAACCCAAGCATTTTGAATAAGTTAATAATTATAGTTAATAACCCAAGTATTTTGAATAGGTTAATAACTACAGAATTTATACAAATTTAATGTAATATCATTAATTTGAAGTTTTTAAGAACTTTCTTTAAAGAGGTTATTCTAAGAAATGAAATAAATAACATTCCATATGAAGTGAGGATATAATGCACACAATAAAGAATTTAATTATTTAATCTTATTCTAAAAATTATATTTTATATACAAAATCTGTAAACATATTTTGTTAGCAAAATGTATTTATTGTATCCTCTTAATTTCCAGACTGCCAAAAAACTACAGTAGCGTACCGGAGCTGTCCAAGACAGATCCAGAATTGAACGTGTCATTCCCACCAAAGAGAAGCAGAAGCCTGAGTCATTTGCACGGGCGACATTCCGGCAGACATGCAGGGCTCGGATCGAAGACCTCTGGAGGCAAAGACCACAGACATAAGCGCAAAGATCAGTCAGGGCACAGACAGCACGCAGTTTCTGAATCTTCTAGAAATGCCCAAGGGTAAGACGAAGTCTGCACCACTCTTTGATCTGTCTCGGAAACACGTCTAAGTGTACTAACATAAATAATAAATTCAAGAATTATATTGAGCCACTTGTTGTTAAGATATAATTCCTCTTATTATACAGAGAAGAATGAAATTATTAAGAAATGATGCATTTAAAAAAAGACTATATTGCATAAAAGCGCAACAAAATGATTTTAATATTAGCAACTTTTGCTATTTCTCCCCAATAAATTTTGAAATAAATTCACTTTCATATTTTGAGGCACAACTGCAGTACTATATATCTTGCCAATTTCTAAACTTTCTTGGTGACGACGAAATAATGCCAAGATGACTTAACTGCGACACAATTTTTTTTCTTCAAAAAAGCTTATGAATCAAAATAATAATACTAAATCTGATCAATAAAAAATTTGAATATAAATAAATATTTTTTAAGTATTAGGATTTTAAAAAAGAGAAAGCATAAAAAAACATCAATTTCATAAATGTAAATAAAAATAAGAAAAATAAACGGAAATAATGTCGAAAATGTAAATAAGAACTCTAGGAAAAATCGGAACATGACTTCTATTGTAAACATATGAATATTCACAAAAAATATTAGCTATAAAATACAATTTAAATTTTATCTAACAATTTTATAAAAAAAAAAGGAACAGCATTTTTTCAAATGTAAATACAAGTTAGGAAGTACACATTAAATTAACAATTAATTTTAAAATAAAGATGCATTTTATTTCAATACTGTATGTAATAAATAAAAAGATTTGTCAACATAATTTTAAACAATGACTTTAAATAATTAATAAATAAAAAAGAATTATTTAAAATAAAAAAGAACAGCACAATTTGGTATTTATATATCCAAAAGTTCAACAAATTTGTTAAACAGTAAAAAAAAATTCAAACAAACTTTCCTCATTCTTAAAAAAATTACAAATGGAATAAAATGTTCTAAATTTCTTCGAATGGTGAAAATAAAATTTATTTTATTTTTATAATTCTCGATATCTATGAATAATAAAAATCCAGATAGCCAGATAAACAAGGATATCAGCCAAAAAATTCACAAATTCAAAAATTGACATGAATTTTTGACGAGTGTAAAATGGCACAGAATTTCCATCTGTGCCATTTTGCACTCGTCGTATTAAACTTATCCTTCCGATTTTACTGTAAATCATGCTTAAATTCGCAATGCCGTTCATCTAGAACATCAGACCTTAAGAAAAACGAAGACATAGATGCCTGAGAATCCAGAAAACAACATAGAAAATTTTCCTTTTTAATATAAAACATCACCGTTAATGGAACTTAAGAAACAATTAAGACTGAATTGAAAGATGTTGGTCTTTGTAGTCGGCATAGAGTAATTGATTTCTTGAAGCGCCTTTGAAAACCTTTCTTAAAAGTTGCTGTTGTTATACTGCTTCTTTCGTTGTGCTAGCAGAGGTTTGTTCCACTCAGGAAGTCAATAATAAGTAAGTTCTTTGGTTTCCACAATATTTGGAAACACAAGAAAATGTGCTTATATTTCATAAACTTCGTACATCTTTTTTGACAGAGTTCTAATTGAAAGTGCTAATA